>CM048841.1:47970649-48191439 GCA_026545765.1 Plantago major | reverse complement strand
TAGATATCTGACATTTTTTTCAAGCAGGTTAGATATATCCGGATTAGATTTCTTCGCAATCTTCATTGCTCGGGAAACCTTCTTCAAAGATGAAGGTTCTCAGAATCTGCTCTATTCCTCTCGAATTCTCTATAGGAAATTTTCGATCAGCTTAATTTCTAAAGTCATCTCGCTGTTAGTAGGCAATTTTGTTAGCTTAATTTCATCACAAGAGTCATCCCCTAAGTGAATGAGAATGCGTTTCCTTTCGTGATTCTTCTTTAGAATCTTTAATCATTAGTTCTTTCAACCCATTCCTAGTTGAGAAGTTCTTCATTCAAGGGTTTCTTTCGTTTCCTTCCTGTAGAAGATCATTACATGAATAGATTCTTCAATCTTTTATGCTTCTTTTTGTAGTAGATTCCTTTAAGTGCTTTGCTATTCCAGAATAAATCAGAAATAATTTTCATCCGCTTTGGGTCAGATGTTCTCAACTATTCGCTTCCATTGTTAAGAACAAAATATATGCAACCAAACACCCTTAGATGTTCGACAGTGAAGCTTCAACCAATCAAAGTCCATATATATGAGTTTACCAAGTGTCATGGTGTTTGTTAATCAACATCTATTTTCGAGTGTAGCAAAAGGTCGTAAGTAATGGTAGCCAACCCTAATAGATTTCACTTATTTCAAAGTGTCGTAAGAAGCATTGTTCTTGAAGTTTGGCTTCTTTTTAGGTCCTATTCTTCCTTTCAAGAATCACCCATTTTGTTGTCAGTAGTCCTTATCAAGATATTGATGTTGTATACCTTGCAGTGCAAAAATAAAACTCTTTTTATGTAATGGTTCTCAAACTCACATCATTTAGTCTGCTTCCGATTACGATATTCCTGGTCATCATTTTCATGACTTCAAGCTTATTCCCAAAGAAGTTAGTAGTATTTCAACCTCCTTGTAGCATCAGATTTTTTGTTTGAGAAATACAACCCAAGTGAATTTTGAGTAATCATCAACAACAACTGTATCTATACTTCTTTCTCTCAGATAGCTAGTTACAGAGATTCGTAAAAGATCCACATGTAACATTTGCAGTGGAATTTTCACCGAGTGTCTAGTTTTAAATTTGAAAGATGTTTTGATTGTTTTCCACCATGAAATGTTATTATACCATCTTTTCTATATACCATTGGGGTAAACCAACCACCACCTTTTCAAGTAGCTAGCTCTTTGTTTCCAGAAGTTTTGAAGTTCCAGGACTCATTCTTTTTATGCCATAGCCAGCTTTTCTTCAGTGTGGCCAGCTTTGACCTTCACCATGAGACATTCTTCGATGTAAGTGATGCCCACCAAAGAACATAAAGATTTCCTTTTGCCTAGGCAACTTAAGACCTGCGTCGCTGGACTACCGCTAATTAATTTGCATAAGCTTTCGACATGATCTTTACATGTTGCATCTTTGTCTACCAATCGACCTCCATGCTTAGGAGATTATATTTTAATCCCTCTGCATGTTGTACTTCAGAGATTGTAAGAGCTCCAAGTCAGATCGACACAAAACTTATGGTTGGTTTTTTCATCTCCAAAGAAATCTAATAAATGGTCATTTATCGCATTTTCAGAAGTTAACTGTGATTTGCTTGTCTCCTCGTACATGCGCTTTCTACATCCACTATCAAAATGCTACTCGGGTTCTTCCTCAGAGTATTCTCAAACAAAACAGAAACATGGAGTTAGGCTCATTCCAACAATGGAACCTTCTGGACCAAAGAATCTCTCAGGAGAAATCCATCAATGAACTTTCTTCGCATTCCTTTTGTCTTGTTGGAACATAAGGAGGAATTTTAGGTATATAATTAGTGTCATCATCATTTAAAAGCTATTTTACTTGGTGTGTTCCTTGATGCTCCTCGTGGTGCTTTTCGACACTGGGCACGATTGTCAGAGTCCGCTTTTCAGAAAGAAACTTAGCTTCTCAGATTAAGAGTGGTAGTAAATCGCTCTTTCTTCCACTTCGAGTGATTGTTACAGGCGTAACTCGGCTTTTCATCCATCATTCTTGTTTTGTTTATACTGACGAGCGAAAGTTGTTTCCCGATGGCTTTATAGCTAATGCTATTTCGGCACTTCAAAGTGCTATCTCGAAGTTCTCTCTTCAAGAAAGGTTTGCTACTCGAACATCTTTCTTTCCGTAAGAACGGATATTGTAAAATTTGCTCGCTTCCCGTAATTTTTCCTTTCTGAGAGACATAGCTACCATGGCTGGTGATTGGCGCTTTTAGTGTTATGTTTTTACATAAACGCTCCAATCTAAGTTTTCTTTTCGAATTGTTTTCCCACAAAGGTTTAACGTCATGATTGGCTTCCTTTCGTCAACAACCTTACTGGGCCAATTGACCAATGTTGTAGTTTATTTGAGAACCATTTTTGCCGAGCACTAACAAACGTTATTCTTTCGGCCACTTATTCGAGTAGTAGAGCCATTTGTTTGTGTGTCCAAATTTAAGTCGCCCTTTCAAGAATCTCTCAAATAAGAGTGTACTTCAAAGAAGAGTGTCACTAGAAGCTTTCAGTATAGGATTGAAAAGATAGTTCTTTCTTCTCGAAGTTCCTCATTTTCTTGTAAAGAAGATTTCATTATTTTCCTTTTTGGAGTATATCCATCGCTTCGTAATCTCTCCGTCTTCGTGACATCTCGGTTTGAGAAATGCATTTCAGATCCTTTTCCTCGATATCTTTAGTAATTGTTAATTTTCCTTCTCAAGAGAATCTTTTCTTCTTCAAAAATGTCGGCCCTAGCTCGGACCATTTGAAATTCTCTTTGAGGGACTGAAGTTCACTTCGAGATATTCTAAATTTCGATTTGTTCCTCATCACTCTCATAATTTATGACCGAGTAATGTCACACCCTCGGCCACCATTAGGCAAGGCTCAATGCGTTTGGAGCAATCGATAGATTTCAGAACCCCACATAATTCCCTTTTCTTTTGACCAAAGTCAACCAATTCATGAGTGATGCCAAATAATTCTGGAGAAGGTAGTTTGGAGTCATCTAAGTCTTTTTCTTCAGATTCTGACTTAATATCAAGAGCATCCAGTTGGATTTGAATCTTTTTCCTTTCTTTAGTGAGCATAGCCTTCCACCTCTTGAAGTTTCTTCATCTTCTTGTCACCGCCTTTAGCTTATTGAAAAATAGGCGCAGTACTTTTAAAATGACTGTGAAGCTTCGACAATAGAAACAGATATCGCTTCCGATTTCCTCAAGATTAGATGCTTGTCGAGCTACTTTTGTTCAATGAGCTTCGACAAAATGTGATATATTGTCAGATCGGTGATAGTTTGAGCCTAGATGCTTTTTCAACTTCTTCGCTTTTCTTCTCTTCAAATTTCAATATATATATTCTCATTTCTGATTTACGTTAAGAGCATCTTCCTCAAATTTCTTTCGTATCCTTCTTTTTTGTAGTAATTAGTGGTTACTTAAAGGAACATTGTGAACTTTCTCAAATATGCAATTATTTGTTCTCAAGTAGTTTCATAGTCGGTTGTGAGAGCTATGGGAAAAGAGTTCTACTAGAGTGATATTTGCATTCCTTGCTTGAAATAAAAATACTAAGTATGTTCCTCAGCTTTGATTCAAGCTTCTCACGATAGTCTTAACCTTTTCAGAGTTTGAGTATCTCTACTTACAATTAAGTGCGCATTTTACTCATCAATGTTGTGAACTGAAATCTAGTTCTTTAAGAGTCTCAGGGACCTTGTTTAAAGTTTTGGAATTTGAGCTTCAAAACTTCGAACTTAGTTTTCTTTATTTTCAAGATCGCATGTATTTCTTCAATCAGCTGCTGTGCCACTTTCACCATTTTTGCACCCCTAGGGCTTTACACTATATGTGCTCGGAGTGGAACGAGATGATGATATTAAGTAGCCTGACCATCCACCGATTTCTCTTGGCATCTTCCAAATGTCCAGAGCTCTGGGTTCGCTCAGAACAACTCGACCAGAGGGTCTTCCACCTGTCGACGATTGCTTGTAGAGGAATCACCACTGTTCTTCATTAGTGGGAACTCCCTCACCATTAGAAACCTCCATGACCGCTTTCTCGAGTTTTTGAAATGACTATGGGACCATTCTTTATTACTTTGATCATTTCTTCACCGATGGCTTTGTGTGGAGCATCATGTTGTTCTTCCATTTCATAGTTCTCCTGCTTCGAGAATCGAGCGCCACTTAAAGACATCCTCGCAGTTAAAACACACTTACAAACAAATCAAGTGTAGGTGAAAAGCGATAGTGGGCACTTATCCGATCTAGGTTCAATGTAGCTTGGAACCTCCTAACCGATACCACTTGCTGGTCCAGATAACACCAAAGGAAAAGACTAGCTGGGGTGAATAGTCTTTTACAACTTTTGTCGATAAACACAATTTCACGTATATCTCGTGAAGATATCTAATACTTTATTTTAGAGAGCTAAGACTTTTCTCTGCGGATAAGTGCACGTGTTTCAAGAAGATATAATGTGTTTAAATATTTCAGTGATAAAATGTAACGATAAGTAAATTCATCGAAAAGTAAATAACACGCCTTTTATAGTGGTATCTTAAGGTGCTAAATCCTTCAACTAATCCACTTCATTCTTTCTCGCACTTCGAATCCACTAAGATAGATAAATGAGTTCACCTTATAAATATCTTCTCTCGATTCCTAAATACACTAGGTTCCCAACCAAGTGTTCCCCTGAGTTATTCCCCTAGCCAAGTACTTCCTATACTCGTAAACCTTTCGATCTGCTCCTTAGTTTTCCAAACTAAGTACTTCCTAATCAAGAAACCTTGAGTTATTCCTTAGTTTCAAACTAAGTACTTCGCACTCCAAGCCGCTTAAGGTATCGTTATGATGGTTTGTCGTGTGAGTAGCCTTACTAACTTTTCGCTTATTTAGAATACTCTATAGAACAAGAATCACTTAACATACTACAATGTGTGGTGATATGTTCTTTATCGACTCCAAGTCTATGTTAAATGTTCGAGAATGAAACCTCAGCACTCGATCTTTCGATTCAACTCCTTCAATGGATACCAATGCTTGTTAAGGATCAGCACACTTAGAACTTTCGTGCTACTTGGAATTCAAGAGCTTAGTCGCAACTGTAAGCTAAAGAGTAAGTAGGTTGAAGGCTTGTATGCTTGAATGAGTTCGTTCTGGGTGTAAGTTCGAGGTGTTCAGTGTGTATTTCAAGCATTCTAAGTGGTGATATTTATAGTCGAATTTGAAGCCGTCAATAGTATCCTCACAGCTCAATTCAAATTTAAACTATTGATTATCCTAAAAATAGTACTTGTATAAGGCATTGCTCTTTTCAGACTTCCTCTTTGTTTAGATGTCGTCACGCATTTATCAGATTGTACTATTTTTGTCCTATAGTGCCAATTAACTATGCACACTTTCTCAAGTATCATGTTCCTTTCCAGACCTTCACATCTCTAAATACTTGCTGAAACATTGTTCTTAAACATAGTTTTATCCAGGTATCCGGTGTAGGTTTCGTAAGCACTTTTCCTCATGAAACCTCAGGTTCTCAGATATCTTTTGCAAAACTTGTTTATAGAGAAACACTTATTTCTCTAAAATATCCGGACATAGGTATCCGATGAGACCAATTTCCTTCGTCTCTAGCAATCTTGTGCAGTCTTCAAATCTTCAAATTTTTTGAACTCTCCTATCGGATACCTTCTTCTTGGTCTTCTTCAAAGATATAAAAATTATATTCAGAGACCTAACATCCTATACAAGATTTGCTAGACTAACATACTTAGTGATTTTCCTCATTTACAGTGTTCAAGTCCAAGAGTACTAACCACCTTTCTGAGCTAAGATAAGTCATTAGGTTGCTGATCAAAATCTAAACAGATATTCCTAACAATTATTCTAGGGCATGTGGTTTCTAAGCGGGGGATTGAGGTAGATAGAGCTAAACTTGATATTATAGTGTAACTTCCCCCACCCACTTGTGTGAAAGAGTTACAATCTTTTTCAGACATGTCGGATTTCATAGGAGGTTCATCCAGATTTCTCAAAATTGCTAAGGCCTTAGTAACTTGGTCAGAAATATATGCCTTTTGTTTTCGGCGATAAGTGCAAGCCTTTAATATCCTAAAAGAAAACTTGTTTCCGCCCCTATTTTTATGTCACCTGATTGGTCTTTACCTTTCGAGATTATGTGCGATGCTTCTAACTACTCTATAGGTGTTGTTCTAGGACAAATAGTCGATAGGCATTTCCACATGATTTACTATGCCAGCAAAACTCTAAATGGTGCACAGGTCAATTACACTACCACTGAGAAAGAATTTCGGTTGTATATTCTCCCCGGATAAATCCAGTCATATTTGAAGGATTCAAGGTAATAGTGATACCACCATGCAAAAGCAATTCTCCACCGATGGCCAAAAGTGATTCTAAGCCTCGCCTTATTCGCTGGGTCCCGATGTCGCAAGAGTTTGATTGTGAGATAGTTGACAAGTGTGGCAAAGATAACTTAGCGGCGATCACCTATCCAGATTAATCCTAGCCATCGCCCATCTTCCCCATTCCCCGATGAGCATTTATTCTCCGTTAGTTTAGAACCTCGGGTTTGCCGACATTGTTAATTTTAGGCCACAGTGCTTGTTTGGTACTAACATGACTTCGCAGGAAAAGAAGAATTTTGCTATTCAACAGCAGAGCTACTTTTGGGATGATCTATAAGCACTGCTCAAGCTAGGCAATGATGGCGTGATGTGGCAAACAGACTGAAGATGAAATTGAAAGCATACTTGCATTCGCCACTCCATGCAAAGCGGTGGGCACTATACGGAAGAAACCGCCATGAAGGTTCTTCAATCAAAGTTTTTCCGGCCTTGTTTTTAAAGATGCCCATAAATTTTGTGTTAGTTGTGATGCCCGTCAAGTGGCAATATAGTAGCGGAATGAGATGCCTCTCACAAGTAATCTTGTTGTTGAACCTTTCGATGTGGGCATCGACTTTATGGACCCTTCCCAAGAGTAACGGCTTTAAATATATATTGGTTGTTGTCGATTATGTGACTAAGGCGTGGAAGCAATTCCAACCAAGACTAATGATTCCAAAGTTGTTGTCTCTTTTCTGCCAAGAATATTCTTGCAGTTCGCACCCCTGTGGTAGTAATCGATGGTGGCTCCCACTCCATCAACCGCCTCTTTGGGAATCATAACAAAGTATGGAGTGCATCATCAAAGTTGTTAAAGATATCACCACCAAACTTCGCCGTAGAGGTTAGTAACCGCAGATTAAGAGTATACTTGAGAGGGTGGTAGTTTATCCGAAAGACTGGTCGTATAAGCTCAACGACGTGGGCATACCGCACAAGCTATAAACTGAATAAAGCACACCTTATAGGCTAGTCTATGGAAATCTTGCCACCTACCGTAGAGCTTGAGCACAGGCGTAATGGGCAATTAAGGTCCCGAACCTTGATTTGGATGGAGCTAGCAAAGAGCGATATCGCAGCCTTTAATCGAAGAACTCCTGAACACTTCTTTCGAGAATGCGAGATCTATAAGGCCAAGACTAAGGAGTATCAATAAGGGAATAATTGGTAAGGATTTCGACCCTGTATGAAAGTTTTACTCTTTAACTCGCTTAAACTTTCCGGAAGGCGCTTTGATGGGATGGATCATTTAAATTGTTCAAGTGGCACCACATGGTGTCCGAACCTTGAACACAATCGATGGATCCACCTTCAAGGTCAACGATCAGCTGGTTAAGCCATATACGGACGGATTTAAAGAGCGATCGGATGAAAATGTTGTTCTTGATTAGTCTAGTACATGACTATAAGAATACACAGTGTAAGTCACTATAGCTCCATTCTCTTTCTTTTTCACTCTACACTTGAGGACATGCTTGAGTTTAGTTCGGGGAGGGAGACTGCTCGCTAGTGTCTTTGGTCTCGATTTTCTATTTTCTATGTCTCTAGAGTCTTCGCCCTCATTCTTT
This sequence comes from Plantago major, assembly GCA_026545765.1. Lineage (NCBI taxonomy): Eukaryota > Viridiplantae > Streptophyta > Magnoliopsida > Lamiales > Plantaginaceae > Plantago > Plantago major. The sequence continues at coordinate 48,183,442 of CM048841.1, read as the reverse complement.
ACTGCTTGTTTTCTTCACTTTTCCTTTTCTTCTGTAGAGTCTTTCATGAGTCATTCATCCAAGTTACTTAAAACTTCTATTGTGATTGTTAACTGCGCTACTTACATTTTGCACGATTCTCACTTAGATAGTGTAGTGGATTTAAGATCTCGTAAGTTTATTTTTCCTATAAATAGCAAGTTTGTTTAACTCTTTAGTCCAAAAAGGTGAGAAACTTAAGCCGATGAAAAATATTGTACCGGTGGTGTGATCCTTTCTGGAAGTGTAAACCTCTTGTTTGCGCCTTTTCATTCTCATGTGTACTCAATTGTTAAGTATGATTTAACGCATGTTCTTCATGTTTCATTTTGTCGAAAGCCAAAGCATTGCAAAGAACCGGTTGGGGAGAAGAAATCTGCTATGATGTTATTGTTCAAATCTTGTAATATGTATTCCCCGATTAGTCAATCATCTCGGAGTGTATCTATGGTGCTTGTCACCACAGTAGTCGTGTTTCAAATACTACCTATATACCGGCGTGGTCTTAAAAAGCCATATGTCTATGAGGGTTGATGGCACGTACACCAAACTGACACGCACAAAAGTGTGGACTTCGGTAAAACAGACACTACCAAAAAGTGAGACTAAAAGAGTCCATAGTGGCCAAATTGATTAGCATCTAATTTATCAGATGCAAATATGTGATGATATGGAAGTTTGGTTGTATGTCTACAAGTTGTCAGGCACGAGGACAAGCCCCTTCTGAATTAACTGATTGACTACATTCCGTGAGGTATTTGAGGCACCTTTGTGAAGAAAGTCACCTTCCTTTTCTCTTTAGTGATTAACCTACTGGAAAGTTCCAGAGTGTGAGAGAGAGAGAGAGATGTGTAGGATTTCTTTGTGAGGGATTGGAGTTAGACTTAAGTGCTATTTACTTGAGAAACTCTCTTACAGTGATTTTGGTGCACTATTTCACTAAGGTTAGTTGAGTGCAAACCTTTTGATCTTGTGAACTTAACGCTTACAATGGTAGTGTTCGGTGACTTGGAAGTCCACTGCTTATGTGTTCTTGTGTCGCTGTTCAGAGTCTAGTTGTTTTATTTTGTTGTGAGTTTACTCGAGGACGCAGCAAAGGTTCGGTTTGGGGAGTTTGATGAGACGATAATTTAGAGTCTCATTTGGTCCTTTTTAGCTGTCTTTGTTAGTCTTCATTTATGGTTTTTTTAGTGTTTTTGTACGTTTTTATGCTTTGGTGTTTTGGTGTTGTTTTGCAGGAATCGGTAGTTTTGAGCCAAAGATGAGGAGTTGAGGTTAACAAGGCTCGCCGCAGCGAATCATTTTTCTCGCCATGTGAATTTTGTGAACCGCATTTGAACGGTCAAGAGGCTCATGACGAAGTAATTTTGCTCGCTGCGTAGATTTTACGAGAGCCCCAATAAATCCATCGGAGGAGCTCGCCACGGGTAAAGGAATTGTTCGCCGCCATGTAGATTTTATAATGAAGCCTGCTTTGAAGATTGAAGCCATGCGTAAATAATGCGAGGGCTAGATATCTTGCGATAAAGCAGGCTCGCCGCGGCGAGATGCGCAGATGGGAATTTCGATTTCCTTATTACTTTTGGATTTTGTAATTTCTATCATACTTCTTTTAACCTAGTTCATAGACAAAAAGCTCTATATTCATACTTTGACAATTTGGAGCTTGGTTTTGCTGGTTCTAACGAACGATTGATATCGAATCCTCGACATCGTGGTAAATCTATATTATTTTATCTTATTCAATTCGCTCTACTGCTTTCTCAAATTGTTTAAGCTTGCATGCGATTATCATTTTGTTTGTGTTAATCATGAGCAATATCCCATACTTTCATCCTTGCTTCGATTATGAGTAGCTAAATCACTCGGACATGGTAGTATGTGATAGCTTTGCGATTCGCTTTCAGGGTTTGAAATCGCTCATATAGGTTACGCTTGCTCGTAGATCTTCATAAAACCCTTCAATTCAATATTCTCGCCCAATGATTTTCTAAAATGTTTCGTTAAGGATTGTGGATCGACGACCTGTGATTACTCTAGTTCAAATATCTTCAAACTCGCTTGGTAAAGGTTGAATTGATAGTTTTCCGTGACACCACCGTGTGACAGTATGAACGTATCCCTAGAGCGAATTAGCATTGCTTGATCATAACTACCGTGTTCTTCTTACCTCATTAATTCAAATCAACTACGTTGCATTTTTTGTTTTCTAGTTATTAGAAGTGCTCTATTTCAAACAAATCAAACTGCTTCTACAAGTAATTGTTTGCTTTCAAACCGTGGTAGCCTAATTGATTCCTTAGCTAATCCATCTTGTGGTTAGCATAGTCTGCTTACAACGATCGCTTCCTACTTGTTTTCCTAAGTAGTAATTTGAGCATATCATTCACTTCAGCTTCCGGATCCTAGAGACAAGGGAACAAACCCTATAATATCTATCTAGACAAGTGGATGACTGGAAGATGGAAATTGGGAAACGTGGGCTATTAAACAAGAACTTCAAGGATGACAAGGGTTTTAGAAACCAACTTAAGAATGAAGGAAGTACCCTCTACATTTCGAGATTACAAGGGAAGGTGACTAATTCAACACGGAGTGAAGGATTGAATACCAACCCGAAGTTTCATGGAAGATTGGTCAATTACTTGCACCAATGGAGAACGTGGGTCTTACCCTCGATAACCGAAATCATCAATAACCAAGGGTCGAGCTATCAGACCTTAAACAAGCGCTTCTTGGGAGGCAACCCAAGGTCACGTTTACTTTTACACATTTACCTTCGCATTTTCAATTTTTGTCTTTTTCTCGTTATCAGTGCCAAAATTATTTTTCGAAAAACTTTTCAAAATCATTTTCAAACTTTCTTATTTATTATGTTTGCTTTTTGAAGAAATGAAAAAACCAAAAAGATTCGAAAAACACGCGATTTATTGCGTTCGAGGTGCAGTGGACCGCAGTGAGCTGCTTGCAGCTCACTCCCCTCCCCTTTAAAACCCCCAATAACATTTTTCTCCCTTCCCACTTCATTTTTCTTCCAAAATTCTTCAATTTCTCTATAATTCTATCATCCCATTGCATAAAGTAAATAATCTCTACTCATTCATTAGATCTTCAATTCAATGCCTATATTATTCAACTCTTTGCTTGCACTTTCTTCTTGCTTCTTGAGTGCTTGTCAATTATGTGCTTCATTTTATTGATTTGTTGATGCTTGAGATATGTGAATACATGCTTACTTTTAGTATTCACTACATTAACACTTGCTTGATGGAGATTTGACAAATCGTTTGAGAATTTGAAGGTTTTTGTTCTTGCCTACCAAGTGTTCGTTAAAATGCCACAATAGAACAAACTCCTTTGTCGACCCCTTTCTCCCTCGATTACTTGCTCACATGGTATTAACTTTTTGAAGTATGCTTAGAAAACATGTTTGCATTGTCATATATGCTCATAGGATGGAGACTACATTACAATTTGCCTTTCAACTTTATGCTTGACACAATTTGAAAACTTGAGTTACATGACTAGTTCTTGCATTATTTGAAGTGGCTATTGATCTTATTACAAGTCGTAATCTTGCATACGACAGTCAGAGATTAGGTTTGGGGAGGAGAAGCCCCATTAGATTTGCATGTAAGCCTTAGAATTGACTTAACTCCAAACATGCTATCTCACACACTTTTTGGCCTATGTACAATGGGAAGAACCAAAGGAGGAAAGGATGTAGGTGAACCAAGCACTAAGAGAGCAAAGAAAGGAAAGAAAGGAAAGAAAGTGGCATCGGCGACCCTTTCAAGCAAGGCTCGGAGTTGGCTATTGGTTAATAGCGACCGAGGGGTAATTCCCGAAAGGAACATAGAGATCGAATGGGAATGAACCCGCCCTTAATTGGATTCACGACGTTTTGAATCTCTATGTTTGGGGAACTTTCACTTCCATCCTCTAAGGATATGACATAGAGATAGTCCGGGAGTTTTATGCGGAATACTTTCAACTGAAGATCAAAAAGCCAGAGGATGCACTTCTAGATCACCCCATCACCATACGAGGGGTAGAGTTCATGTTTGGGCTAGGAGCTATCAACGAATTCTTCAACATACCCGAGGAGCACATTCATGGAGAATACAAGGAACAGGCATATCACGAGTTGGAGTATGGAGACATCCTACAAGACATCCCAAGGGTATTACTCGGAGAAAGATTTAGAGAGGATGCAGTGGGATTATCCATCCCGAGGGCTACGCTCAACGAAAGAGCAATGTTTTGGATGCACTTTGTAGCGACCAACTTGAAACCAACCCTACACCACGGGGCGTAAAGATGAAGTAGCCACACTTGTCTACGCAATTATGGACGGTCACTACATTGGTGTTGGAAGAACAATCATGAAGGAAATGCAGTTAGTGAAGGGGAACAAAAGAAGGAACCTACCATTCCCCGGTCTCATCACGGCTATATGCCAGAAGAATGGGGTTCCCTAGTGAGTCAGATTCGCCGCTCAAAGAACCTTTTGATGAAGATGTAACCATCCACCTCCTTGAGATGCACGAAGGTCGCCAAACCCAACATAGAAGAAGAGGAGTCGGATCAGCCTCAACATGAATTCGTTCAATGAATTTGTGAACAACAATCAGATGGGGAGTCAAGGGAGTGCACGAAGACGAGATGAAATGAACGAAATGGGCCGGAGGTCGGAGTGGAACAATCATGTTACCTACCTACAAAGCTATGAGCAGATCTCTTTCCGGCAGGAGAATATCGACGGCTATGGTCACTTTGAGTATCCACCTTACTACCCACCACCGCAGTTCTATCCACCGCCCGAGGTCGATCCATCATGTACTAAAGGCTATCAAGGATTTTATCCTCCGCCGCTTCCTAGATGATCTTCGCCCTGATGTGCACTCAGAGGTTTTGATTTCACAGAGATCAGAATTCTAAATACAATCAAAAGATTAAATTTATAATTGCCGTAAGCTCACTAACACACGCTTTATAGCGGTAAGTTAACTCGAGATGTCGTTCTGAATAACGCCGATTGAAATAGAATATTAAATGGTTGATTTTAATATAAAGTAAATAATAGATTTTTGGTATTTTGAATAACTAAAATAAACACGTAAGGTGAAAGTAATTATAATAAGAATTGATGAACTAAGAACTTATAGAGAAAAGCATGTGTTGCGTTAACCTTTACTGATAAACAGCTTATATCCGGAATAACATATAGCGATAGTTACTGATGAGTCACACAAGTCACATATTTTATACCAAGGCGCAACAAGAAGATACCCCATGTAGACTATCGCCTAGATCAACAACAAACCTCAGTGTAATATCAACTTATAGACACAGCTGATACCTCCTAATCTAGTGCAATGAATACTCATGTCTCGCGAAAACATAAACAATCAAAGAACCTTTCCTCAAATAGAACAGGTATGAACAACAATCACCTGACCAGCATAGATGATAAAACTATTCCATCATATATAAACCAAGTAATCAAAGATCCCGTCTAACCTTTACACAGGTGAATTAGCCTGACATAAGTGAAAGTAAATAAACTGTAAACAGAATTGAAATCATGTTTAAAACAACTAAACCATAAGAAGATGGCTAGTGTCGACCCTCAGCTTCTCCTCTTTGATTCCTCCTCCTTGATCGATCTTTATGGATTCTTCTGGAGTCTTGAATTCTTCTTGATTGCTTGTTGATGGCTAGGGTTTTGGGGTTTCACTTCCCCGAGGACTAGTTCTCTCTCAGGAGAGCTACTTTGGGGCTTTGGAACCCTAACATTCCGTTCTCTTGTTCTGAACCCTTCCGTTCCGCTGTCTCTTGATTTTGAGACCCCAATGGTCTTATTTATACTGAAAATTGCGAGCTCCAACCGCCATTGTGTATAAGGAAGGTTTAGGAAGACGGGCCCTAGCCTGACAGGCCAGAAAATAGACTCAACACAAAACAGATGCTTGACTGCGGTCCACAGGGACCGTATAGCACCCTTCTATGGTCCACAGGGGACCGCAGAGTGCGATTCCTCCACTAACTGCTTCTTTGTTCTTCAATTTCGGGCCTCAGAATTTCATTTCTCAAAAAGTTGTCTTCTACAAAGTTGTAGCATCTTCAATTATCTTCGCACTGGCTGGTCACATGACATGTTTTGAACATAGGTTCCTCGACAATCGACGTAAGTAAATGAAAGTGCCTCAATCAAAATAATAAAAGACAAAAATACTAAATTGGTTTGAATAAACTTCGAGTCGCAGCTCCGTAAATAAATACGAGTCAAATCTTCGTAAATAGCAAGTCAAGGCTCGGTAATCATCCAAAATAGGAAAGAAATAAAAGTGCGGTTAACCGGAAACTAAGTGCATAAAATAAGGAAATATCAAAAATAAGGCCCTAAAAATTTGAATTTCGAGTTACGTTACCTCCTCCAAACCTACGCCAGTGCTAGTAACTTAGCAAAAACAAGAAAAGAAAGTAATGGTAACGAAAACTCCCCCGTGTATGGTGGCCGCTTCGTAGATCACTTGACTCTTCATAATCCGAATCGTAGGGGTGGTGCTCAGTGTATAGCACCTCCTAGCTTCCTCCGGTCTTCCTCCTCATAAACAAAACCATTTGTGTTAATGACCTCGCCTTTTAGCTTCTATCGCCTCTCTTGCTCCTCGGGTCTTCGTGCTCAAGGTCCCTTACTGCTTTCAAATTCATTCCAATTAATGCAGTGTTTTTTGTTTTTCTGAGTAGGGTCAGGTTCTCCTTCAGTGAGACCAACGATGTTGGCTTGCGCTCCCATCGAGCTCAACTTTTCCTCAATGATTTGCTTTTTCTTCACCGCGAGCACATGACTTGGCCTAAATCTTCCAAAGAGTCTTTCAGATTTTGCCTCACCTTGGTCGGAATGAAGGTTCTCCTTCAGACGTGTTGAAGTCACATTTTCTTTTCCTTCCAAACTCTTCTTCATAGAAGAGGTCACGAGCTCTTCTCAATTCTTCCTCCATCTCCTTCCTATTTCATGAAAGTGCTTCATCTCTTTCCTTCCAAATTTTGACTCTAGTTTGCAAGAACTCTTCCTCCAACTTGGCTAGTTTCTCCCCATGCTCATCTTGCAACGTTTTTTTCACCCAACGGTATGAACCTTCATGATCCATTGCTAAAGTTTCATAGTAGGCATGTGGGTACTTCTCCTTGTTCTTCTTTTCTCCATGGCCAATCCTTGTTAAAGGAGTCTTGTCTTCATGAGATAAGGATCGATGATGATCCTCTAGCTTGTAAAAGGCCCTCCAACTCATGTGATGAATCATCTTCCCTAGCCTTGCTACTTTCACCACTGCTCCAACCTTTTCAAAGCGCCCAAACACTTGCCTCTTCCAACTCCACCTTGAATGAATTTCTTCATTATGTTCCTAAGAATGGTGATGAAAACTTTTTAAATTAGTTCACATCTCGCCAAAACCTAATCTATGCAAGGTCGGTAGAAATAGCATGCTTGAGAACCTCCAAAATTCATATAATTGCAGAAAATTAAATCATGCATACTAACGGATGAAAATGATAGTTTGAACATAGCATAGTTGATCCCTAGAACATGCATATTAGCATTAATGCACACTTCCGACCTTCCATGCTCAATGCGTATGTATCAACACAAGCATTATGTATACATAATCATAAATCCTGTGAGTAGAAGTAATGAGAAGGGTAGAGTTGAAGAATCGCACTGGATTGTCAAGAACATGAATTCTTGAGAGAAAAGCTAAGTATGATGCTTATTATATTCTAGAGTGCAATGCTTTTGTGCTTGTGAATTTGTGAGTTTAGAGATGGTATTGATGCATATAAATAGGTTTAGAGTGTTGACAATTGAAGAAAATTCAAAAAGCCTTCCATAAACAAGAAACAAGTGAAAGGAAATTTTCAAAAACCGAAAAAGGTAAAAATATCGCAGATCAGGCTCATGTCCCGGTGGTCGCATAGCCATGGTTTTGTTTTTCGAAGCCAGACGCTCAAATTTTTTCGCTTACTTGTTTTCTTTTATTTTTTCATTTTTATTTTGTTAATTTGAAAAGAAACTTTCTAAGGAAAAGATAATCAATGCAAAAGACTTACTATGTATAATTTTGAAAACGTGAAGTGTATGCAACCACGAAATGCAATAAACATAAATACATACAAACCGTTAGGTTGCTTCCTAACAAGCGCATTTCATACTCATAGCCCAACTATACATCGATCTTAGGCAAGTCCAACTCAGACGCCTCCGCCTAGTTGGCATGTTGTTGATCTCCGAGATGTGGGGTTTAACCACGCGTCTGCTCACCTTGAAAATTCCTCGACTTGTAGTCTTGCAATCGGATTGTTCCATACGGATATACCTCGAGGACTTCAGACGGTCCTTTCCATTTGCTCCTCAACTTGCCCGGAAACCACTTCGCATTTAGAGTCATAAAGCAACACTTCCTTCCCTTCCTCGATTTGTTTCTACCGATGTGCTTGTCATGGAAGCCTTTGTCTTCTCCTTGTATATCTTCGAGTCAGTATAGGCTCGATTCAGATTTCAATCAAATCATTGAGATCCAACAATCTCTTCTTCCCGCTTGCATCCAGATCACAGCTTAGAGTCTTAATGGCCTACCATGCCATGTGCTCCACTTGAAAATGTAGGTGGTATGTCTTCCCGTGATACAATCCAATATGGACTTACTCCCAAAGACTATTTTATATGCTATTCAATGCCCACAGAGTGTTCGACAAGGCATGTGACCAATCCTTCATGCTCACTTTAACCACTCTCCAATATTGCCTTAATGTGTCTTGCTCACCTCCACTTGTCCGTATGTTTATGGATGATATGGAGTTGCTATCCTGCCTAATGTGAAACTTATGATACAATCCGCAAATTTTGTTGCGTAAATGCGTGCTCCATTGTCGATGATCGCCTTCTGTTCCATATCCGAAAATATGTTCTCCTTGAGAAATCTCAAGACCACCAACAAGATCGCTTGTTCTTTCGCCGCTTGCTCCACCCACTTCGAGACATAATCGACGTAACTAGTATGTACTGCTCCCATCCGACTTTGGGAAAGGTACCATGAAATCTATACACCAGACGTCAAGATCTCTCGCCACCAGTTGGTAGTCATAGGCATCTCGCCCTTTCGTTATGTTCCCTGCTTCCGCATCTCTACAATTCTTGCGTATAAGGTTATGCCCTTGTAGATCGCCTCCCAAGAGAACTCGATTGAAGGACTTTGTGGGAGGTTTTCATTGGTCCATAATGCCCTCCACACTCAAATTCGTGACATTGTCTTAGTCCGTTTCTCCCCGCCATGGTCCGGGATGCATCTTCTGTAAACCATATCTCCTCCTTCCTTAAACAAATGCGGTGGTTCCCAGATAAAATCCTTGCTCTTTATTATTAGAGCAATATTCTCAGCTAGTGTCCAATCCTTCTTCAAGATTTCCACTTGTGAGAAAGTTCACAATGTCCGTGATACCACGGTTCCTTCTCAACATTGAAAACTTGTTCCCTAGGAAAATCATCATCAATTTCTTCTCCTTCATTAAAAGTGTGATTCTCGAGAGGTGGTCTCGCTATATCGTTTCTTTCCTCGCCTCCTACTATCTTGTAATCAAATCGCCGCAATGTAAGTACCCATCGGATGAGTCTCGACTTTATGCTCTCTTCACTCGATGTCTCAAGCAGGTGATCATTGTGGATGATAACCTAATATCGCACAATGTAACTCCTAACTTCTCGGGCTTAATACGACCGCCAAGAATTCCTTTTATGTGGTGTAGTAGTTCTTCTCAAGATCGCTCATAGATTTGCTTGCATTGTAGATCGCCTCAATTGCTTGTCCACCTTCGTCTCTAATACCCAACAAAGAAAGTCTGATGCATCGCACATTATTTCAAACGGAATCTCCCAGTTGGGTGCAGTTATAATCGGAGAGGTCACTAACTTCTCTTTCAGGCTGCTCCACGCTTTCATACAATCTTCGTCGGAATCAAACTTAACATCCTTCCTCAGTAGATTATTGATAGGATTGGCTTCCACCCACAAGTCCTTGATAAATCTCCGTGAAAGTTGATATGCCCCAAAAAGGATTGAAGTTCATCGACGTTAGTTGGTAGCTTGATATCGCTCCACCTTTACCTCGCCCACTTTGATCCCTTCTTTACCATAAAAGTACTCTTCTCCTAACACAAAGTCAGATTGCACTCGATGCATCTTTCCAAAACTAGTGAAAACTTCTGAAGACAGTCTTCGAATGAATTTCCAAACACTGAGAAGTCATCCATAAATACTTCTATGAACTTTCCCACCATGTGCTAAATATAGACAACATGCATCTCTAGAAGGTAGCCTATGCGTATAATCCAAACGGCATCCTTCTATAAGGCATATTCCAAAAGGGCGTAAAAGTAGTCTTCCCCGGGTCTTCAAAAGGCCGATCCGAAGAATCCAGATAGCCTGTCCAGGAAATAGTAATATTCGTGTTATGTCAGACTGTTCATCATCTGATCTATAAACAGTAGGGGGAATGGTCTTTCCTTGTAGCAGCATTCAATCTCATGTAGTCGATACACATCCTCCATCCTATAGCAATCCTAGTTGCGATATTATCCTTTACCGGTATTCCTGACTTTAGGAACCACGGTATCGAAATCACCTAATTGTTACTTTCAATAGGGTAGATCAGCCCATTATTCAAAAGTTTGTGGATCTCCTTCACCACTTCCATTACTACTGGATTATGTCTCCTCTGAGGTTGCCTTACTGGCTTAGCACCTTCCTCTAGTGTATGCATGCACCTTACGGGGCTGATCCCCTTGATGTCGGTTATATCCCATCCTATTGCGTCCTTATACTTCTTTAAAACCTCTACTAACTTCTCTTCTTGATCCTCGCTAAAGATGAAGAGATAATGATAGGGAAAACTAGTCGCCGATAAGAAAACGATTTATGGCTCAAGGGTAGTGGTTTAAGTTCTGTTTCGACCGTAGCACCTCCTCCAATCCAATGGCTAGTGGGTCATCCTTCTCCGCTTTCTCCATTGTATCCACATAATACAGCTTGCTCGAGCCTCTCATACTATTCTCGGTCAAGTCTTCTTCATCCTCCTATATCGATCCGTATCAATATCCAAACTCGACTTCGCTCCAAGGTGGGAATCATCCGCGCTTCCCAATATCCTCTCTCACTTCTCTTTCCTTTTCTAGGAGTTCACCTATAGAATTGAAACGCTTCTTCCGCCTCGCACGATCAATGAATAGGTTTTCTCCCGTGTCGACTACGGCCTATCTAATGTAGGCTAGCCCAATAAGTGTTTTAGATCTCATTACACTTCCTCCATATCCATCACCAGGAAGTCTAGCCTTGACCTTATGCCTCCGATCTCCACGGGTAAACCTCTGATTTCCCTAGCACATTTCTTTGTCGAGTTTCCGCCAACTGGACGCTAGTTCCGCATGGTTCTATTTCGTTGCCGATCCCTAGCTCCTTTTTAGCCAATGACATAAGATTTACACCGCCCAAGGTCAATCATGTAATTTACCTTTTTGCCCTTCACTCCAATTGTCATGCCGAACTGTCTCGGATCTCCAATTCCTCCCCTCATGATATCTGATCCTTCTCTCCACGCCACTCCAACGTAGGCTTTCTTCCGGTTAAAGAATTCTCTTACCGTGATGTATACCTGAGATTTTGATTTCCAGAGTCAGAATTCCAAATACAATCAAAAGATTAAATTTATTATCGTCAAGCTCACTAACACACGCTTTATAGCGGTAAGTTAACTCGAGATGTCGTTTCTCCAAATAACGCCGATTGAAAGAGAATATTAAATGGTTAATTTTTAATAAAAAGTTAATAACAAATTATTGCCATTATTGAATAACTAAAATAAAAACGTAAGCAAGAAAGTAATTTTAATAACAAGAGAGGAACTAAGAACATAAAGAGAAAAGAAAGTAAGCGATAACCTACACTAAGATAAACACTTTATATCAGAATAATAGATAGCGATAATTACTACCAAGAGTCACACGAGTCACATATCTTATACCAAGGAGCAACAAGAAGATACCCCATGTAAACTATCGCTCAGCTCAAAGTCACACTGTTGCCATAGCTCAACATTATACCTCAAAGTAATATCAACCTATAGACACAAATGATACGCCCTAATCTAGTGCAATGAATACACGCCTCGTAAAAACATAAACTAACAAAGCATCTTTTTCAAACAAAGACAGATATGAACAACAATCGATAACCAACATTGATCCTAAAATTATTCCATCATATACAAACCAAATAATCAAAGATCTCGCTAACCCTTACAGTCAATTAGCCGTATATAACCGAAAGTAACTAAAAACCTAAAAGTGAATTGAAATCATGTTTGGAACAACTACATCAGAAGAAGATTGCAGTGTCGACCTCCGCTTCTCCACTTCGGTTCCTCCTCCTTGCTTGATCGATCTCGATGCTTGCCGATGGCTGTGGTTTTGGGGTTTCACTTCCCGAGGACTAGTTCTCTCTCAGAGAGTCGCTGGGTTTCACTTCCCGAGGACCGGTTCTCTCAGAAAGCTTCTTTGTGAGGTGTGTTCAATTATGAGACCCCGATGTCTTATTTATAGGTGAAATCTCGAGCTCAAACCGCCATCAGTGTGCAAGGAAGGTTTAAGAAGACGGCCCTAACCCGACAGCCATAAGATGCATTCAACAAATAACCAAATTTTGATCATGGTCCACAAAGCGACCGAGACCCTTACGGTCCATAGGGCATAGCAAAGTGCGATGTCCATTCAACTGCTTTCCGTTTCTTCTATTTCTAAGCCAGAACTTCCTTTCCTTGGAAAGTTATCATCTACAAAGTTGTAGCATCTTCAATTATCTTCGCACTGGTTGGTCACATGACATGTTTTGACACCTCGAACTCCGTGCATCGGCAAATTTTGCATATTTGCAAGACTTTCTCAATTTGGCACAATTATGCCGTTTTGACGCCTGAAATCATGCAATTCCTCAATAATGCAATCATGACCTACAAAAAACATGGAAAGTTCGTAATTGACCATAAAATGAAATAAATATTGAATCTAAGGCAAAAAACAAAGGTCTAAAAGTATGCTATATCGCACATTTCGTTGTCACATCACACCCCAAAAAACGATAAAAAGTGACAATGAAATGATGCCAAACTTAGTATTCCAATTTAAAACTTTCCCAAGAAGAATTTTTCTCATTCAACCCTGTTCAACAGTTAAGTCAGACATCGGAGATCTTGAAGCTAGCAGACAAAAACAAACATCGATTTGTTTCATCAGGTTCTCAAATAACAAGATCAATCATAATTCACATAAGAACCTTACGGCATGCGACTCATGCTTGCCTTCAAAAATTAATTTACCGTATACACAGACTTCTGTGGCAATCAGAGATTAGGCTAGAAAAAGGCTTAAGGTAGGATATGCATAAATAAGGCTAAATGCTGAGGTATAGGTCTTCCATGCTCATTATGAATACCACCCTGTCAAAAGTTCATCCCTTCTTCTCCACCTTCTCAAAATAATAAAGTTTGATGCTCCTCTCACTCTCTTTTTACATACTATTTTTTCTTCTCCACCAGATGCTTTCTGGCCATCATTGGGCTCTTTTGGCCTCATAGGGCTCTTTTTAGTCACTTCATTTTTGGCACCGCCCATTTTATCAATTCGCACTTTTATGCGTACGTTTGGTATACATGCCATCAATCCTCATGTACATGTTGCTTTAAGGGCCACGTGTATGTGGGTAGTATCAGAATATGCCCAAAGACAAAAACGGTGATCACAAGGACCATAGATCAACTCCGAGACTTTTAGTACCTTTGCTTTTAATGGTACTTTTTTCTTCTCTTTTTCTTTTGGTACATTGATTTTTTCAGTACTTCTTTTCTTTTTTTTTTTTAGAGAGAGAGAGAGAGAGAACACAACAGAGCAAAGAAACCATAACTTCCTTCTACTTCTCCTCCCCCAAACCTGTTAGTTTCACAGGGTTTACTTCTTCCCAGAATCCGTCTTTAACTAAGCAAACTCACTCAGAGCATGAAAGACTTCTAAAACAGCGTATATATGTGAATAAAGAGATTAAGAAAAATAAGGAAGGAAAGTATTCTAGGATCGCTTCTTTATCTTTGGTTACATGGCAAAACTCATAAGTAGGTGCATGTAAAGTGTCTCGTTCAAAATGTAAGATGAAGATCTCTTCGATGAGAACATAGGTTCCTCAACAATCAACTTAAGTAATTTAAAGTGACTCAATCAAATCAATAAAAGACTTAAATATTAAATAGGCTTGTATAGACTTTGAGTCACAGCTCGATAAATAAATAGCGAGTCATAGCTTGGTAATCATCCTAAATAGGAAAGAAATAAAAGTGCGACAATCGAAAACTAAGTCCATAAAATAAGGAAATATCAAAAAATAAGGCCCTAAAAATTTTGAATTTCGATCACTGCTACCTCCCTAAAATCCCACGCCAGTGCTAGTCCCTTAGCACAAAACAAGAAAAGAAAGTAATAGTAACAAGAAAACTCCTGTGTCGTATGGTGGCGCTTCTTGGTAGATCACTCCCACTCTTCATAATCCGATTTGTAGGGTGGTGCTGTGTATAGCATTTCCTAGCTTTCTCCGGTCTTCCTCCGATAAACAAAACCATTCATGTTATCGGCCTTGCCCGTAGCTTCTCTTACACCTTGGTTCTCGTGCTCAAGTCCCCGACTGCTTCTTCAAAGTCATTCGAGTTAACACATGGTCTTTCGCTTTTGTGTGTAGGTCGTTCTCCATCAATGAGATCAACAGTTAGTTTACTCTCTCATCGAGCTCAACTTGTCCTCAATGATTTGCTTTTTCTTCATCGCGAGCACGTGATTCGCCTACATCCTCCGGTAGTCTTTCTTGCATTACGATCACCCTTGGTCGGAAGAAGATTCTCCTTCGCTTGTGTCAAGTCACCTTTATTTTCCTTCCAAACTCTTCTTCATAGAAAAGATCACGAGCTCTCCTCAAATCTTCCTCCATCTCCTTCATATCTCTCGAGAGTGCTTCATCTCTTTCTTTCCTTATTTTCTCTCTTGTTTGCAAGAATTTTTCCTCCAACTTAGCTAGAGCCTCCTCATGCTCATCTTGCAACCTTTTCCTCTCCCAACGATACCAACCTTCGTGATCCATTGTCAAAATATCATAGTAGGTTGGTACTTCTCCGTGTTCTTCTTTTCATGATGTTCAATTCTTGCTAATGGAGCATCGGGTTATGAGATAAGGTTCAGATGATCCTCTAGCTTGTGTGCCTCCTCCAACTCGGCGATGATTCCTCTTCCCAAGTCTTGCTACTTTCACCACGCTCCATCCTTTTCAAAGCTTCCAAACTCTCGCCTTCAAACTCCACCTACAATGATTTTCTTTGCCATGTTCCTAAGAATGGTGATGAAAACTTTTAAGATTAGTTCACATCTCCCCCAAACCTAATCGAGGCCAGGTGGGTAGGAATAGCATGCTTTGAGAACCTCAAAAGGTCGTATAATCGTAAAAAATTAAAACATGCATACTAACGGAT
This sequence comes from Plantago major, assembly GCA_026545765.1. Classification (NCBI taxonomy): domain Eukaryota; kingdom Viridiplantae; phylum Streptophyta; class Magnoliopsida; order Lamiales; family Plantaginaceae; genus Plantago; species Plantago major. The sequence goes on along the minus strand of CM048841.1, from coordinate 48,167,810 downwards.
GAGAATGATAGATTACATAGCATAGTTGAACATGCATATTGGCATTAATGCAAACATCCGACCTTCCATGCTCAATGTGTATGTATCGACACATGCATTATGTATACATAATCATAAATCATGCAGTAGAAGTAATGAGAAGAGTAGAGTCAAGAATTGTAATTGAATTGTCAAGAACTTGAATTGTTGGTAGAAAAGTAAGTGCTTATTCTAGAATGCAATGCTTTTGTGCTTGTGAATTTGTGAGTTTAGAGAAGGGAGTGATGCATATAAATAGGTTTAGAGTGCGACAATTGAAGGAAATTCGCAACAAATTTTCCAAAAACAAGAAACAAGTGAAAGGAAATTTCCAAAAGCGTAAAAGGTAAGAAAATCTCGCAGATCGTGTCATCATGGTCGCTTAACAATTAGGTTAATCACCGATCGCATCTTAGTGGCCGCAGCATGGTTCTGCTTTTTCGCTTTCTCGTCAAATTTTTTCTCATTTTCTTGTTTTTTCATTTTATTTTGTTAATTTAAAAAGAAACTTTCTAAGGAAAAGAAAACTAATGCAAAGGACCTACTTGTGTGAAAAAATTTGAAAACGTGAAATGCTTGCAAACTACGTGAAATGCAATAAACGAATATTTATAAAATGTTGATGCTTCCCAACAAGCGCTGCTTATAGTCGTAGTCCGACTATGCATCGATCTTCGCAAGTCCAACATGTATGTCTCCGTCGGTCAAGATGTTGTTGATCTCGTGAGATATAGGTTTAACTCGATTCACCTTGAAAATTCCTTCGTTTTGTAGTCTAGCAACCGGATCGCTCCATACAGATATACCTTGAGGACTTTGTACGGTCCTTTCCATTTGCTTCTCAATTTGCCCGGAACCACATTAGAAAAGTCGAAAGTAACACTTCGAGTCCTTCCTCGATTTGTTTATGCCGATGTGCTTGTCATGGTAAGTTTTGTCTTCTCCTCAGATATCTTCGAGTTGGCGAAGCTTGATTCCGGATTTGAGTCACTTATTGAGATCCAAAGAATCTCTTCCCGCTTGCATCTAGATCACAGCTTAGAGTCTTGATGGCCCACCATGTCATATGCTCCATGATGTGTACTCGAGATTTCGCTTTCCGCTGTAGAACTCAGAATCTCCAAATACAATCAAGATTAAATTTATATCTCTAAGTCTTCAAATCCACGATTTATAGCGGAAAGTTGACTGGGATGTCGTTCCAAGGGGACTTAGCATAGGAACAAGCAAATAACGCTGCAATTGTATGCATAAAAGTAAACGGTTTTAATCTCAAATAGAATAATCAAATCACAAGAAATCAGAATTTCTTTTGTTGTAAATCAATAGTGAATAAAGCGAAGGTTCCCCAACCACCTCCTCGCTATGCTACTCCCAACTTCCTAGTTAAAATCCTACGCATTACCTAACGACAAAGAAGGCACAATACTATGGTGCTCAAAGCACAATGGCACGAAAATTCCTACGCAGCTTCAAGGAAACATCAGATCACCAGTAACATCACACCAATTAAGGATGTATAGAGTTGTATAACCACGATTTACGCTAATTAACTATTCCATTAACATATCCCGATATGTAAAGAAGTAGCAAGGTAGTTACTATGTTCGCTTTTATAAAAGAAAGTTAGCTACCATAGTATCAAAGAACAAAATCAAAATCTAAGAAGAAAGGAAGAAGAAGCTTAGTCTCATGTCTTGATGTCTTCGTCGCTACTTGTGGTTTCTCCTTCCGTTGCTCGACGGCCAACGGTTGTGGTTTCACTTCCCGAGGACTGCTTTCTCTCAGAGAGCCAGGAGTCAGGTTGATTCGAGACCCCGAGGTATTATTTATAGGTGAAATCTCAACCTCCATTGGTGTAAAAGGAAGGTTTAGGAAGGCGTTTCTACCGACAGGCTGTGAGAGAAGCTCAGAGAAAATCGACCACAAGGACTTCCCCATCGGGTCCGCCAAGTGCAATAACTTCAGCTTCGAATCTGTTTTCTTCATTCTTCAATTTCGGGCTTCGTAACTTCGTTTTCTCGAAAAGTGGTCTTCTACAAAGTTGTTCCATCTCCAATTATCTTCACATCGGTTGGTCGCATGACATGTTTTGATTCCTCAACTCCGCAATGGTCAATTGTCAGATTTTTTCTTTTTGTCCCGACGGCACAATTATGTCGTTTTGGTGCCTGAAATCGTGCCAACCCTCAAAAATGCAATGATGACCTACAGAAAACACGCAAAGTTGGTAATTGACTATAAACAATACAAATATTGCATCTAGGGCCAAAAACAAGGGTCTAAAAGTATGCTATATCGCACATTTCATTGTCACATCACACCCTCAAACCAGTTTCTTGCTCATCCATGAGCAAGGCAAAAACGATAATTAAGAAGTGACCATGAAATGAGCAGCAAAAATAAACTAGCACATAGACAGGCAGCCAGTTTCAGGGTTCTAAACTCTACTGACTCGCTTAGTTTCAACTCCAACTTCATGACTCCACAGCAAACAAATAACAAGTAAGCATCACTCACTACAGCCAGCGGTTACAAGTGTAACCCAATGTCCATATAGGTGTACTTCAAAATCATTACCTCGCGGTAATGTTATGCAATCCTGCTCCCAAAAGTCAAGCACAAATCAAAATAGTACTCAGGTTGGCTTGGTAAGTAAATCAGGTACGATAATATATAGAGGAGTGAAAGGCCAAGTACCATTAAAAGATAAGAAGGTAGAATAAAGGGTATTTCATGGGGACTTATCCTTTCGGACACCGAGTTCCTTCCTTCGACTTCGTCTTCTCGTAATGACAAATCTTCAACTTCTCTTCTATCATTGTAACTTCTCCATCGGTTGCTTCACACATAGACTACTTGCTCCTTTATTTTTCTTTTTCTTTTCCTTTTTGGCATACTATTTTTGCAATCGCTTTATCGACTCATATGCTTTTGGCCATCATTGGTCTCTTTAGTCCCTCCATTTTTGGTAGTGTCTATTTTACGAAGTTCGCACTTTTAGCGTGCGGTTTGTTATACATGCCATCAACCCTCACGGACATGTAGCTTTTTAGGGCCACGCGGGTATGTGGGTAGTATCTGTAAAATGCCCAACACGAAAACGGTGATCACAAGGACCATAGATCCATTTCGAGACTTTTGTACCTTTGTTTTTCGGTACTTTCTTTTCTATTTTTCTGGAGCAAGAGCTAGTGATTTTTAGCACCGAAAATAAATAGTAGAGCCAACAAGGTTACGTTTAGATGATGATCATCTTCCACTTCTCCCCCAAACTAATTTCTCGAACTGGGGTCACAGTTTTCTTCTCTTCCTAAACCAATTCTCGATCATGATCAAAACATAATTCATTCATTCATTGAACTTGTTTCTTTGTTCAAGCTTGGGTAAGTTGTCACCACCGCTTATGTAAAGCAAGTATAGGATATGTGGTGGAGTTTCATAAGGGCTCAAAAAAGCTTTCTGCGGGGTTAGTGAAAGGTATAGAAAAGGGTTCAGAAAGGTGAATACCACTAATCACATTCATGTTGCTGACAAATAAAGACTCAAGGGTAGCACTGTTCACACGGGTGCACACAGGACTTCAATTAGAGTAGCAAGTAAACTCACTCATCAAAGTAGCAAGAGTCGGATTCGATCAAAGCATATATTGAGCAAGCAGCAAAGTAGGAAAACAAATCCACAGCCCCTCATCTCAGTTATGGCTCACACTCGGTATTCTCCCACAGATCCAAACATTTTTCAACAAGTAAAAGACCTTAGACGTAACAGATAAGGCAAAACATAATTTAAAATGCAAATTACTAAGTGCGAGTATTTAAAGTTATTATAGACCGAATAGTTAAGTAGGTAGCAATCAAATCAAATTCCTCCCCCAAACCTTTCTAAGAGCATATAGAAAACTAGGAAAGTAAAGAGAAAAAGAAAAGATATTCCCCTCTTGGTGCTGCTTCTCCAATCCAGATGGCGCTTCAAAATGAGGATCCTCCAAGAAGCAGTGGAGGACAAAATCTTTAATAGCCTTGGTAGTACAAAGGTCGGATCGATGTCGGGCGGATAGAGCTACGGTGGGTAATAAGGTGGATACTGAGTGACCATACCCATCAATGTTCTCCGCTGTAACGAGATCTCGCCATAGCAGGTGTAAGTGACATGATTGTTCCACATGACCTCCGCCCATTCCTTTCATCTCATCTTGCCTTTGTGTACTCCCTTGATTCTCCATCTGATAGTTGTTCACAAATTCATTGAACGGATTCATGTCAAAAGCTCCTTGTGGCTGGTCCGCTACTCCTCTTCCTCTATGTTCACCTTTGGCAACCTTTCTCCGTGATCTCAAGGAGGTGGATAGTTTTGTCTTCATCAGTGTTCTCCGAGTCGAGCTTAATCCCGACTCACTAGTAGGAACCCCACTCTTCCGGCATATAGCAAGAATGAGACCGGAATGGTAGTTCCTTCAGGTTATTCTTCACCATTGCATCTCCTTCACCATGATTCTTCCAACATCAATGTAGTGACCTCCATAATTGTGTAGACAAGAGGGCTACGCCCTCGAGTCCTTCGTCAAGGTGATTGGCTTCAAGTTATTCTTCACCATTGCATCCAAAATATTGCTTCCGCTGAGTGTATCCTCGATGGACACTCCCACGCATCCTCTCTAAATCTCTCACCAAGTAATACCTGTGGATGTTTTCAGATCTCTTCAGACTCCATCTCGCCATATGTCGGTTCTTGTTGATGAGTCGATTTTAACGACTCATTTAGTCTTTTTAGCCGATTTTGTTATGTCTTTCCGCCTTTTTATAGTTTCTTAGTTCATTTTCACGTTTGGGTATTTTGTGTGTTTTTGTACTTTTTTAGGTGTTTTTAGGTAAAGGCAATAAGATGGAGGACCATTGTGTAATTTGAAGCCCTTCCAAAGCTTCTAGAAGGCATAAGGCCATGTAGGGGGCTATTAATCCAAGGTGGTGACATGGAGGTTGAGAAAAGGAAGTGAAATTAGGAAGAAGTGGGAAAATTTGAGGTTCCTCCGGATATGTACCTCACCGCGGTGAGCTCCTTCAACACGGAGGCTCACCGTGGTCCAAATGGCAAGAAAGACTATGAGTCAAGCTACAGAGTATGAGACCACTGTGAGTCAGATTTCCAAGGGAAGCCACCATGTGAGCACTGACAAGACCAGTTCAACACACGATTTCTAGTAGTGTTTTCCCATGATTTCAAACTTCTACTACCTTGGTCTTATAAATAGGCCACTTGTTTCCTGTATTTTTCATATCTTCATAACTCTTAGTCATATTCACTTTCAATTCAAGCATTGTAAAGAATCTAGAGATTCAATCTCTCTTTCAATAGAAGTTCTATTTCCTCTCAGACGATCTCGTGTCCTAGAAGTATCCAGGTATCAATCGTGCAAAATTTTGTGGATTCCTTCATATTTTGTACGTGACAGGTTTTTACTTGTGATAATTGATCGTACGTGTATCTTTAACTTGCTTCGCCGCTACCTTTAATTAGACTATATCCGCATGAATGCATAGCTCGTGATGTGCTCATTTGTAGTTCATACGCATTTGTAGTCCAGATTTGGTTGAATTTGCAATAGCAAGGTGTGTGATCTGCGAACTAGGTAACCTTAATTGGTCCACTCGTATAAGCACACTACTTGAAAGGATTTATTGTCTTCTTTTGTTTGTAGATTTGCATGATCTAGGCATTACCTTGTCTTGCAATTGTTTCATTTTATGCTAGGGTAGAAATATCACCGTATCCAACTATCTGTTTACAACGAATGCAAGGGAGTCTATTTCTATTTAAACTAGCTTCATCAATTCCTCGAGAGTACGATCCTGTGGTTAAGAGCATTGTATACAACAATCGCTTTTTCTACTTGATTAATATAAGTAGTAATTTCTGAGATCGAAATTTGGCCACGCCGGATTTGATTCCTACATTCTTTTAGAGTTGGATCAATTGTAGTTCATTGCGTTTGTTTTTTATTTTACGTATTTCAGAAAACCAATGAAAAAAATCAGAAAATCTTTAAAACTCAATTTTTTTTTACCTTTTATGTCTTTTTTTATTTCCAATTATTTGGGCGGAACTACTCCTGGTTTCTTATTTTTGTGTGTGTAGGGTAATATGGATGGCTCTTACTTCGAAGTGTGTGACAATGGAGAATATGGGCACAACGAGAGATATTGCATTGCCAAGAGGAATCTCTTTCACTTTGAGCAAGGAGAGGATGAAAATTTCCATGATACCTGGTACAGGTATTTGGAATTCGAGCAAGAGTGGTCGGATCACGATTTGTCGGAAGAGTGCATGATGTTCTATTTCTGCAAAACGCTGAGAGGGGACAATAGGAAAATTGTGGATGTTATTGCCGGTGGTTGCATTGAGGGTGTGGATCTAGATCAGGCAAGAGAGTTCTTTGAACTGACTGCTTATTTGACAAGGATGCATTCCATGGGGTTCGTGCCATCGTGTCTACTTCCAAGGGAACTAGTTAAGTCTAAAGTGATGGAAGAAGAGACGTCAGATTCCATTACTACGCCATTAAAAGATACTTCCTCTTTATTTGATGATGAAGGCATGGATACCCCAGATTTAGAGAGCACTTCCATCCCACTGGAGCCCATAGAGAGCACTTCCATGCCACCGGAGCACATAGAGAGCCGTGTGCCTCATCACCCCGACACCACACACATGTCGTTACCCGAGGGGAGTTTTGTTGATCCTTTCTGCCCTTTTTCTTTGTTTCCTGTTTATGAGTGTTATGTGCTTAAATTTGAACATATTAACACTCGACATACTCGTTTACAGGATTACATGAGTATTGTGGGATCAAGACACAATGGAGCAGAAGGTATTCACTGGAAGCTCTAAGTAGGCTTGACGCCTGCTCAAAATTCGTTCCCGTATGAGAACGGATAATGGCAATCTACAAAAGTCGAGCCAACGACTATAGGAAAAGGCACTTCCCGGGAGGCAACCTGGAGGTTCAGGTTTGGAGCGAGAGGAGAACCTATGGCAGCAATACTTTGGTGGAGGCATACTACGGGCGGTAACTCTGCAACTTTCTCTTTTAATTTATTCTTTATGCTAGGGTCTAGCTATCGAATAGGTTCGGGGAGGGAAGTTGTGATATCATATGTTTAAATTCCTCGGTACATTCTTATGCGCTGCCTTGTATATATGTATATATGTGTTTCTTTGTTTTTCTATTTTTAGATTGGTGGTGTTGAGTGGTATGTTAGCCACTCTTGTGATTATGTGGGGTGGTATGTTAGCCACTTTTGCTTAGTCTTGTGTAAGTCGTCTTTTGGCCTAATTTTTTGCCTATTTCAAAATTTTTGTGTGTCGAGTTTGAGTTCTTTTTTGACAAGTCGGTTATCTATTGCTTTAGATAAGCCTTTTACTGATGTGATCTTTGATGGCCTTTAAGTAGTATTAAAGAATTTTCAAAAATCATTTTAGTCTATTTCACTTGTAAATAGAAAGTCTTCCTATTCTTGCAGTCAAAAAGCCGGTGAGAAGCCTTTTTTAGCCGATGAAAAATATTGTACCGCAAATGTGTGATTCTCAGAGATGAGCAAGGAAAATCATACCACTTCATATACATGTACACTCTTTTAAACCGAGCATTTAACGGCATTTTGACTTGTTATCTCCATTCCCAAACATGTTCTTGTTACTTCATACTTAGGCTCACTACATTCTATATTTTGAGCATTTGGTCGATTTTGAAACCTGCTTTGTATTGCTTGCTGCCGTTCTAAAAAAAATAAAAGAGAAAAAGAAAAATCTCGAAGTGTTTTTCCAGGATCCTTGTTATCGTTTGAGATCGTGTTGGGCATTTCCAAATATTACCTATAAACCAACGCGGGACTGATTATGCGTATTGTGTGAGGGTTGATGGTAATGTTCTCAAATTGCACGCCAAATACTACCTATAAACCAAATGGTATGGTGCTCATATGTTGTGAGGGTTGATGGGTTTACTCAAACCAACACACACATAAGTGCGGATCTTGAGCAACCTATTGGGATACACTTGCAAAATTCAGATAAAAAGTGAAAAAATGAAAATCTGTGCAAAAATAGCAAAGCACAAGGAAAAAAAGAAAGGAAAAATAATACATGCAAAAAGATTCTATTCCTTGTATTGATTTCGACCCCTTTTCACCAAAAAGTCCTTTTTGATTCGTTTGAATCGAGTTCAAAAGCATGTAATATTAGTGGCAGCTTTGTGACGTTCGTTGTCACCTTCCTAAGTTAAGTCTTGAGAATACATTTATCTCGGACACTTCCGTAAGAGAGACTGAGTTGCACTTATATTATTCCTTTGTGAAGGACTGCTAGGGTAAGTCGAAGTTCTATTTACTTGTGAAACCGAAGATTGTGATCTTTGCTAAGCTACTTGCCAAAGTTAAGGGGGATACAAGTTTACATCAGTTTTAGGCTTGACTCTTGCAATAGTTGTTCCGGTAGCTTGTCGATTGAACTCTTTTGTGTTTTATCGTGTCTTTGTGTTTTTTCTTTAGTAGGACGTTTTAGAGTCTTGTTTGCTTGAGGAAGAGCAAAGGTTCGATTTGGGGAGTTTGATGAGTCGATATTTTAACGACTCATTTAGTCTTTTTTAGTCGTATTTTGTTATGCCTTCTGGCCTTTTTTATAGTGTTTTAGTTCATTTTCACGTTTGGGTATTTTATGTGTTTTTGTACTTTTGTAGGTGTTTTTAGGTAAAGGTAAGAAGATGGACGACCATTGTGCAATTTGAAGCCCTTCCAAAGCTTCTAGAAGCACACAACGCCACGTAGTGGGCCATTACTCCAAGGTGGTGACACGGAGGTTGAGAAAAGGGAGTGAAATTAGGAAGAAGTGGGAAAATTGGAGGTTTCTCCGGACATGTACCTCACCTCGGTGAGCTCCTTCAACACGGAGGCTCAACGCGGTCCAGCCAAGCAAGAAAGACTACGAATAAGCTTCAGAGTATGAGACCGGTGAGTCAGATTCCAAGGAAGCTCATCATGGTGAGCACGACAAGACCTACCAACACACGATTTCTGGCAGTGTTTTCCCTTAATTTCAAACTTCTACTTCCTTGGTCTTATAAATAGGCCACTTGTATCCTGTATTTTTCATATCTTCATAACTCTTAGTCATATTCACTTTCAATTCAAACATCGTAAAGAATCTAGAGATTCAATCTCTATTTCAATAGAAGTTCTATTTCCTTTCAGACGATCTCGTGTCCTAGAAGTATCCAGGTATCAATCGTGAAAAATTTGGTGGATTCCTTTATATTTTGTATGTGACATGTTTTTACTTGTGATAATTGACCGTCCACGTATCAAAGGTGAACTTGCTCGCCGCTACCTTTAATTAGACTATATCCGGATGAATGCATAGCTCGTGATGATCATTTGTAGTTCATACGTACAAAGTCCATATTTGATTGAATTTGCTATAGCAGGGTGTGTGATCTGAGAACTAGGTAACCTTAATTGGTCCACTCGTATAAGCACACTACTTGAAAGGATTTATTGTCTTCTTTTGTTTGTAGGATTGCATGATCTAGGCATTACCTTGTCTTGCAATTGTTTGATTTTATGCTAGGGTAGAAGTATCACCTTATCCAACTATCTGTTTACAACGAATGCAAGCGAGTCTATTTCTATTTGAACTAGCTTGATCAATTCCTCGAGAGAACGATCCTGTGGTTAAGAGCATTGTCTACAACAATCGCTTTTTCACTTCCCTGGGGACTGGTTCTCTCTCAGGAGAGCTGCTTTGGTGCTTCGGAACCCTAACATTCCGTTCTCTTGTTCAAAACCTCGCCGCCTCTCTTGATTTGAGACCCCAATGGTCTTATTTATACTGAAAATTCTGAGCTCCAACCGCCATTCGTGTATAAGGAAGGTTTAGGAAGACGGGCCCTAGCTAATGTGCCGTAAAATGATCAACACAAAATAGATGCTTGACTGCAGTCCATAGGGGACCGTACAGCACCCTTATGCGGTCCACAGGGGATCACAGAGTGCGATTCCTCCAGCTTCGAATCTTTTTCCTTTGTTCTTCAATTTCGGGCTTCGTAACCTTGTTTCCTCGAAAAGTTGTCTTCTACAAAGTTGTAGCATCTTCAATTATCTTCGACCGCTGGTCACGTGACATGTTTTGACACCTCGAACTCCGTGCATCGGTCAATTCTGTGTATTTTCTTAACTTTCTCGATTTGGCACAATTATGTCTGGTGATACGGACATGTGTCCAATCCGTTAAGGGCGCCATAGAGCGTGTTCTAGAGCGCATCAAGGCTGAGATAGCCAATTCAATACTAGTCCGACCTTCAGACGGTCTGACCTAAGGGAAACCATTCTAGGTTAACTAGTACTTACAAGTCAACACACCTTCTCAGCTAAGTCCGACCAAGCTAGGTGTATGACTTCCGAACCTGACAAAGGTCACATGGTCCTTCCATGTACCACAGACTATCAGTCATAGGATGCCAAACGGATCGGACGAGAGAATCTCGGACGCCACCATCACATTAAGACCAAACGTATATAACAGAACCACTGGGATACTTCCGTGGAACTCCAGGCTTGGACACCCTGAGTTACCTAAGGCGTATTATCCAAGGCATGATCCGTTCAAGGATCGACACGGACCCAACAAAGGAACAAGATTTCAGAGGGAAAAGGTCCAAACTACCCTCCCAGGCCCATTAATCGGATGTGGGCTACTGTTCACTCTTGGACTATGGGCCAAAGGTAGCATTGGTGTCCAACTCTGAATTATACACTTTGCATCGTCTTATGAACCTCTTCATAAGTACATGATAACTATAAATATAACCTAAGGTTCAAGACCTTGAGGTAAGTCTTCTTGGCATTATAACCTTCCCCATAACTATTACATTGAGAGCTTCCAACTCTCTCTTAAGTAAAGTCTCCACCGGATTGACATATGCAATCCGGGTAACCCATTCTAACCCCTCCCCCACTTAGTCCTTTCAGGTACGCTAGCTCGGACCAGTCTTGCTTCGGATTTCAAGTAGGAGGCGGATCCTAGATTAGGTTACTTGTAATAGTTTAGTTGGTGTTCGAGGTTTTACCCCTCAACATTTTGGCGCCGTCTGTGGGAAACTTTACGAAAAGTCTCTTACGCTATCCAAAGTGATGGCAAGACAAAGAAAATCAGCTAGGACTACAACTACTGCGATTAGGACTCCAGCTCCAAAGCTCCGAAGTAGGCCTCCTGCTGGGAGAACGCGAGTGGCTAGGAGCTCCTCAATGATCCAAGGGGAGGTTCCGAGTAATGGCCACACTGCCAGTGTCTCCTCGGAGGATAAAAGAGTTTCTGACCTACCAGTGAGAATCCAAGGACTCACAGCTACCATCCAAGGCATGGCAGGACATGTTCCTCCGTCAGGAACATATGGTCCCCCACAAGGAAGGAACTTCACTCCTCCAAATGGCCAGATCATCTCGGAGCTGGTCCACACCGCTCTCTCGGAGCTGGTTCTCACTGCTTTCTCGGAGCTGGTCCAAACTGCACTCTCGGAGCAGGTTCTCACCGCTTCCTGAGTCGGTCTAGACCACTTTGAGTCGGGTTCTACCGCCACTGAGCTGGTCCAAACCGCCTCTCGGAGCCGGTTTCACCGCCTCCTGAGTCGGGTCCAAACCGCCTCGGCTTGAGCTAGTCCAAACGATCTCTCGGAGCATGTTCTCACCGCCTTCCTGAGTCGGTCCGCACCACCTGAGTTGGTTCATCGCCACTCGAGTCGCTCCAAACCGCTTCCTGAGCAGATTGTCACCATGACCTCGGACATGGTTCTCACCTCGTCCTCGGAGCATATCTGCCATAAGGACCGTCTCCAATGCCAAAGTGGATAGGACAAGTCTCCTACCACTGAAAAGCAACTTATACATGTTCACTACCACCAAGTTGCTAGGACAAGCTAAAACGAGGTCAACCTCAAAAACTTGATGCTAGGAAGTGCTTTCTAAGGTTGGGGTTTGTTTATTTCGAATCCCGATCTCCAACCTCATTGGATTCTCTTACAATGGAGTACCGGAAAAATGCTCTACATTTTCCGATGAAGGAGTAAGTACTCTAACTTATCCTGAAATTATCATCTACCATTCATTCATGCATTTATTCATTCATTCATTCATCCATTCATTCATTCATTCATTCATCATGCACGCACGCATCATTTATCAATGCTTCTTTTACTATAAAAGCGTGCATGAATCATTAATGATATGTTCCCGATTAATAAGGGGGTCCGATACCCACGGATTTACATAAGCCCGACCGTCTCGGCACCAAGATCCGGACCATTCATCCCCTCGGGTGTTTTGGCTCTATGACTTGGACCTCCTTCACCCTCTTGGGTGTCCAGAACTGTGGTTTAGACCTACACACCTTCTTGGTGTAGATGGGCTCTATTATGGATTTCTCATTCGTCAATGTTTTGACACTCGTCTGCTTGATGTCCTCTAGGACCATCCAAAGACACCTACGCCTTGAGATAACAACCCGTCATTTCTAAAGATCGATAAATTATCCTCTCACACGGACTCTTGACCATTTGGACGCCCTCTCGACCATGAAAAACACATGTTGTTTTGGAGATCACAAGCCATCCTCTTCATCGATGGATAAGTTGTCCAAAGACATCATATGTGAATGTCGACAATTTTCGCGGACATCAAGTCCAAAGCTTCAAGCTACAAAGATAGATAAGAAGATGTTTACATACAAACAAACAACCTTCAAGCTATTTCACCCTTTTCTGGTATGAAATGAAAGAGATGGAATTGAAGCCTCAGGTTATATTCTATACATATCCAAACAAACCGATAGCTTCCGACAAGCAACAACATCACTCGAAGAATAAAAGCTATGCTAGAAGCGAAAGAGTTAACGTAACTCGGACCGCAATAAGCTCGGGCGCCTTCAAACTCGACAATGATAAGCACTCGGACCGACAAACTGGACTTCAATGGCATAGAGAAGTTCAACAGACTAGCCGAGCTCAATGACCCGTAAAGCTCCGACTTGAAAAATGTAAGAGCTCAATAAAAAGAGCTTGAAAGGTAATAGAGGATCCGGAGCAACAATCCAGATTAAGAAATTGGTCTGACTCGAGATTCACCCGTAAAGGCAAGCAATGAATTTTATTCAGATAATAAAACAGTGTAATATCGCTCTCAGAATCTACAACTTCGGATCTTAATCCGGATCTACAGCTACAATACATAAACTGGAGAGAAAGTCTCTGGAGATACGTCATCTTCCGTCGAGACTGTTATGCCTGCACAATACAGAATGATCCAGTAAATTGGAATTCTACAACATCACTATACCTTTGATTCCCTCTACGGATCCCATGCATAGTGTGTACGGATAAACTTAACCAGTGTCTGTTGATCCTGTCCGAGCCACCATAAGTCGGTAATTTATCATTGCCAGTCTATGAAGGACTACTCAGAATCTCACACTCATGAGTAGACGCAACGGATGTATCTAATGCATCCGAACTCATATCAGTTCTAATCACTCATCATTGGTTTACACTTATCAAGAGAAGTAAGCAATGCTACTTCGGATTTGTCCATACGTCCGAGATAAGATAGGCTCATGGTTCATCATTACTGGATTGTACGAATTATTGCGGATATTTAACTAACTACTATGGATGTCTATCCTACGGATTGAAGACAGGTCCGAGTAGCCAACAGCTGGGTAATTCAATCAAGATAATCAAGTACAGATAAAGGGAACAAGACAAAATTATCTTAAACATAACAGATAATTGTACGAAAAAATATATTACGACGACAAGAATATTATCAGTGTACTTGGCAACGTTCCGTGCCATTAGAAGATCAGAATTCAATGGGTACAGAAATTTCTACGGGGCATACCCCGGACTTCTCATTGTGGAGAGGGCTGGCTCGGGCCGGCTTCATTAGTTCCAGGCAGATTGATGGAGGACGGATTGGCAGCGGCAGCGCGGGATGCAGCGACTTCATCAAAGGAAGCCTTGATGCTCTCGAACAAGTTGAAGTCTGCATCATACCCGACGATCCGAGCCTGCAGGAAGTACCAATCCTTCAGATAATTCATATTATCATGGAAAGGCGTGAAGCAGACCTTCCCTATGGCTGCCGGGACACACTTCGGGAGGAAGGGTCCGCCGTTCCAGACGTTGATTTCACCTTCCTCGGTGACCACCCGCAATTCACACACAACCGCCATCCGCACATTGTCCACTGGGACCTCCACTCCTAGAGCATCCGCGGACGGATTCAATCCTTCCGCCTTCCAATCGAAGTTCGGCGGAAGTAGTCCCTTGGCCTGCAACTGGCCGATGGCGGATGAAAACCCATCCAAATGGGAAGCATCAGACTTGTCCGCCATGAAAAACTTGAAGGAGTCAGACTTCATGAAATCCCTCCCCGCTTCAAGACTGGCGAATTGCAGGTCCTCCATCAGGGAATCCTTGGATTCCAGGAAAGCCTTCATTGATATCAATGAAATGCTCCTGCCACTGTACGTCCGCCCTGGCTCAATCCCAATTGTCCTTCAGCTTGACAATGAGTTCATCCCTCTTCTTCAGCTCAGCCTCCGCTTGCTTCACTTTCTCCGCCTCATCCGCGGATGTGGCCATAGCCTTATGTAGGTCCTCTTCAATAGTGGCCCGCTCACTAGCCTTCCACTGCATAGCCTTGACAAAGCATCCGAGCGGCAAGAAGTCCGCGCAGATACAAGTTATATTTTTATCATAATTGAGAGCGTGGAAAGGAAAACATGGTTCAGTTACTTACCCTCTAATACAACTAATGAAGCTCGCCAACTCGCTCAACCTCTGGCATCATGCGAGCCATATTCTCAGATTCATAGCAGCTTGGTCGGATGGCAGAATAACGGACAGCTGCTGCCTCTTTGCTGCAAGGGAGGCATCCGAGGTCGATCCCCTTTTCCTCCCCGAGGTAATCGCGTCCCGCATCAACACATCCCGCTGAGGCGCGGATGCAGAAGAGGCCGGAGGCTTCGATGTCATGGTACTACGGGTTGCAGGTCCTTTACCCTTGCCAGGCACCTCCAAGACTTGCGGATCTTCACCCGCCTTGTTCCGCCTTTCCTCCTCCACAGAAAACACGGCTACATTTTTGGGCTCCGCCATAGGTAGGCCCATGGACGTGTTAATTATCTTGTCCCTTTGGCCAGTCGCAATCTCAAGGGCTTGCTGCTCCCTCTACTGCCTCTTCTTCTCTCGGAGGGTAGACATGATGTATTTGAACCAATAAGCTGCAAAAGGAATCAACGGAGTTAGGCATGAACTTATATCTGAATAGGCGGACAATTACTAAACAAGGACGAGCACAAGCTCGGCCGCAATAGGCATCTTCCACCCACAAGCAAAGGCCACTTCATGCACACACATGTATCCAGCGGGCGGATTGTAAAAGGCATGCCTGGGCACTGGAACCATGATCTCGACGGATTCCGGAATCTCCCACTTCCGCCTCCACTCAGGAATGTCCTCAGGTTTTACTTTGGACGGACAAGTAGGGAACAACTCGTCCGCATTCAACTCTCCGTACTCATCCGCTAACACCACGGCGGATGCAGTGATTTAGGAATTTGATTCGCGCTGCTTGGCACCGATTGTATTTAGGATAATAGGTTCTACAACGAAAAATGAAATCTCTGAGTGCACATCAAGTGGTCACAAATCATTCTTGGAAAGTTTGAAGACATGTTCATACCCTACATTTATAATAGTCTAGTCTAAATTGGGAACATTGTCATTAAATGAAATTAAATAAAGAAGAAGTAACTTAAAGGTGAGATAGGACTAAACTAGCAAAGCCTAGATACGTTTATCGCTAAAGCTACATATCATTCCCGAGTTGACATATGCCTATCACTAAATGATAAAACTACATATATATTTCCCATAGCTGACATATGTTGATATCTAAGCATACATATATCGATGCAATGACATTTCCATTCTGTACTTTGTTAAAATAGAAGAAAACGAAAACACGAGTGAGATCAGAAAATTTGCATTAAAACCTGAACGGGGACATGCAAACTATTAAAATTGCTAAAATCTACATCAATTATACAAAAGATTTTCTGGAATTGAGATGTAAAGGCAAATTGATGTATTAATCAATGTTTTAAGTTTTAATTACTCTATTTTTGGTAAATTTGACTACAAAAATAGCCTTCAGGGGTAAGGATGAAACATCACGTTTGGATTTGTACTGAAATCATAAAAAATTGTTTAAATTGTCCCTTAATTAATATTAATTAACAAATTTGTACTTACTACAACTTTTCCCTTTTGTTTTCTTATGAGTTTGAACTAAAACTAACATATGTAACCTTTTTTTGCAGTCGATGAAACTCTACTTAGGATTATTTAATTGCAAGGAAGGTATCATATACCCCCGCCTACTAGGGGGCCACTTTACATTTTAGTCCCTGATGTTTGATTATTACATATGGGTACAAAATATTGCATCTAGGCCGAAAAGTGTCCAAAAGTGTCTCAAAAGATCATTTATTGGACTTATGTGTAATTGTTTTGGACAAAGATGTAATAAATCAAAACATCATGGATTAATTTTTAAATGCAACAACTGTAACGACCCGGACCATTAATGGGCCGAGCCCGACCATTTGGGCCAGCGTGGTTACTCATGTGGTACTCGATGAGACAATATTCTAACGCCTCATTTGGTCCTTTTAGCGTCTTTTGTGAGTCTTTGACCTTAGTTTTAGAGTGTTTTTGTACGTTTTTATGCTTTGGTACTTTTTTTGTGTTTTGTAGGACTTTTTTTGTTATTTGGTCCCGAAGGTGAAAATCGGAGTGAAAACATTGGTTATAGATCTCTGAATGAAGAGTAATTGGGTGAAGACGGAAGAGGATTCGGAGTTCGGACGAAGAATTGAGAGGCGTTTTAGCATGACTTGCAAAAGTGATGATTTACGGAGAAGTCTAGCCATTTTGGACATAACTCTTTCATAAGAAGTCCGATTTACCTGATCTCGGTGGCCATGGAAATATAATTCAAAGGGCTACAACTTTTGTTCCAGAATCAGCCAAATTCCTCCTGTCAAAAACGATATGGTCGTCAGAATCTGGTCGGAGAAACATCACAAGAAGCAAGTAGGATTTTTGTTCGCCGCCACGAGAACTTACGAGAGCAGATTTCTGGACGGTCTCCTGGTCGAATTTTACTAGGATTCTCTTAGTTTTTTCTCCTTTAAATAGATTTCTTTCACCATAACTTCAAATATAACTCCTTTTACCCTAGATTTACATAGGAGAGCTCTTAGATTCACACATTAACATTGAGACATCTTTGGAGCTTGATTATTCATTGAATTTATTCTTGAAGATTATTGGTATTGATTTCTCCATTGCTTTATTCTTGCAATTCGTTCTTTATTTTCATTGATTGAATTGTATGTTATTGGATGCGAGCTTTTCATCTATGTTTCACATGATTTTTACCATGAATCTTTGCATGCAATTATCAAGTATGAGTAGCTAAACACCTTTGAATATAGTAGTATGTGAAAATTATACATATTCGTTCTAGGGTTTATCAAAGCACTCATATAGGTTAGTCTCGTATAAAATCTTCGTAAAAACCTTCAATTCGATAAGTCCGTATTAAATTCTCTAAATTGTTCATGTTTAAGGATCGTGAATTGAAAACTCACGATTTCTCCATTATAATATTTTTTAAGAACAATTGATTGAATCGGATTGATTAATTTATCGCATAAACGACCGCAGTGACAAATATGAGTGTTATCCCTAGTTCGAATTAGCATAATTGGATCTTGCTACTGTATTCATCTTTCTCTCATTGTTAATCGTAATCTTAGCTTTAGTTAAACTAGTTAGAAGTACAACCAAACTATCAATCAAATTATTACTCGCAAGTATCTGTTTACTCTCACTGCTACGTAGCTTAATTAATTTCCTAGAGATCGATCACGAGTTAGGCTTTATTCTGCAACTACAGCTTATTCTCTAATCGCTTTTTAGAGTATAATTTGAGCTTATCAAATTTGGCGCCGCTGCCGGGGAATTAATTCCTACTGTAGCGTTTTGAGTGTGATTTTTTGTTTGTTTATAGTTTTTATTTGTTTAGCTAGTTTTTTGTCGGAACTACTCGTGGTCTCCTGTCTTTGTGTGTGCAGGAACTTATGACAACCGAGAAGTCATACAAATCCCCAATCGTAAAATCAAGAACCTATGGAGAATGGCTTATCGAGCGAGCACAGCTCCACCAAACAAAGAGGGAAGTGCTTCGCAGCTTGCGACAATTTTGTAGAGAAAGATTTGACGAAGCATGGTTTCGGTTTCTAGAGCTGCAAGAAGAGTGCATACATGCTGGATTGGAGGATAAGGAATGGATAGGATGTTTCTATTGGGGATTAACCGAGAGTAGTAGAATGATGTTAGATGAAGATGCGAGACAACCCATAGATGAGTTCGAACTTGGAAAATTCATTGAGTTTATCAATGCGCAGGTTTGTATTTATAAAGAGACGATGTTGTGGCATGAGAACATCGAGCGTGAGAAGACAAACTGCCTTGCTGAGCTAACTTTCGAATCATTCTACGTAACAAGATGAAATACATTCTACTCCATTACCCGCCAGGATTCGCATTATTGGTTCCATCACATACATTGATTGCCTGTGAGTTTCGACCCAATTTTCTCGTTTTTATTTTCCCTCTGTTTTCCATAGTTATTTTTTAGTTTTTAAATTTTCTGATTTGTTTAATTTTAGTTTGCAGGGAATCATGGAATTATTAGAGAACTTGAGGAGAGGAGCTAAGGATGGCTCACAAAATGCTGAGGATACCGGAAAGGATGCTAGGGATTCGTTCCCGTTTGATAATGGATAGCAGCATTCCCAAAAAGTCGAGCCAACGACTATAATAAAAGGCGCTTCCCGGGAGGCAACCCGGGGGTAAGTTTTTCTTTATTATCAGTTTGTTATTTTTTCTTTTCTATTCCTTCGCTTGCTTAAACTTGAAACTCGAGGACGAGCTCAAGTTTAGGTTTGGGGAGGGATTTCATGTGTTTCAGGTCCGCTTAACGCTTTCATAGTGGTGGTCATGGAGCCACATAGGATTGCATATCTTTTGGGGCTGTGCCTTATTTGTCTACGTGGGTGGTATGTTAGCCACTTTTTCAGTGTTTGTTTTGTTTTCATGATCAGATCAGATGTTTTCATCGTATAAATGACAATGCGTGACAAATATGAGTGTTATCCCTAGTTCGAATTAGCATAATTGGATCTGGCTACTGTATTCATCTTTCTCTCATTGTTATCTGTAATCTTAGATTTAGTTAAACTAGTTAAAAGTACAACCAAACTATCAATCAAATTGTTACTCGCAAGTATCTCTCACTGCTATGTAGCTTAATTAATTCCCTAGAGATCGATCACGAGTTAGGCTTTAGTCTGAAACTACAGCTTATTCTCTAATTGTGTTTTAGAGTATAATTTGAGCTTATCATAGCCACCTTTCTTTTCCGGAATCCATCTATAAGAACTCTAGAGATAAGCGTGCTTGCTCTGGAGCAATCTTAGGATGGGTGACCAATCGAAGTCTCCTGTCATGCATTTAGTGAGGACAAAGTGCGTGGGAAATGACATGTGTTGGTACAGTTGTCCCAGCATATCATCCGGAGAACTGCCCACGAGTAAGTGAGCTGGCCTAAAGGGTCGGGGCTCGGCCTATCAGTGGTCTGGGTCGTTACAACATCTAACAGGTGTACCAAATCAAATTCACCCTTGATTGTTAGTAGTTTCACCACTCTGATTGTCTTGATTATATTATTCTTCCCTACTTCCATATATTATTAAAAATAAATTATGTTGTGTGTTGAGGGTGAAATTCGTCCTAACTCGTAATAGCGCGCCTTCGCTCCGAAAGTACTTATCAAGCTAAGAAAAAGCGAGAGTGAGCCCCCTTTTAGGCCAGTTAGCCTTGGACAAACTAGATTGTGATTCAACTTGAGCTTCAGAGCTCTTTAGGGTAAGTAGTTGAAGAGTAATCAATGGTCCACCTTGAAAACGAGTAAATGAGTCTATTTATAGAGATTGTTCGGGATACCACTTTCCGTAATTCCTGGGCTTGTGTCCTTAGTAGATGCGTGTCCGGGATTTAAGGAAGATGAATCACTAATGGCCCGCGCTTGGATATGTATGGAGATAGATGTCTGTAGGTCAGATATAGGCTCCTGAGGTCGGCTTTATCTTCCCCAGACGTTTTATCTATGTCGCTTCATGTCAATTATCGGTATTAAGCACCAAGGTCGGAATTATAAAACATAGTTCTTTGAGAGAACGTAGTCTGATTTACGTAATTCATCTAAAATCATTGTGCGTCGTTCGTCTTAGTTCGAACGTCTTTAGTGAGACTTATTTTGCCTCAGGTCACTATCACGGGTTAGTACTAATACGTATAAAAAAAAAGGAATGATAACAAAATGATGCTAGTTTCAAAAACTTCAAACACATTAGTCATACATAAAAAAAACTTTCTACATATTTAATCAAATAATTTATTTTTGTAATCAAAATAGATGATTATGATGCTTGATTTATAGTATATAAATTTTCATGTCAATAGGTTTGTTATGTGATGCTTGTTTGTCAGTAGTTCTGATGCTTGATTTCCAAAAATTAGAAATAAGATACTTGATTTTTAGTACTGATGCTTGTTCTCAAGAAATGTGATGCTTGTTCTGCAATATGATGCTTGATCTGCAATATGATGCTTGATTTTCAGTAATTGAATTCAAGTATGATGCTTGATTTCCTGAAATGTGATGCTTGCTTCGCAATATGATGATTGATTTTCAGTAATTGAATTCAAGTATGATGTTTGATTTCTTGAAATATGATGATTGCATCACTCGATTTGTGTGGAATTTGGAGAAGATGATTTCAATTTCTTCTATAATTAGATTGATTATAGAAATCAATTAGTTAAATTTGATGATGATTTAATAACAAATACCATATTAAATTGATGGCCAATTCGGAAGATTAGAGAAGTAGAAACTAAATTGTAAGAAAGAAAGTATGTCTCAAAGTATTTAAAGTAGTATAATAATCAACTAATAAACGCGTGGAGAATGAAAGATTTTCTCTCCAATTTTGTTATTCTCTTTGTAGAAATCATGTTTATTAAAATTTATCCCAGTCTCAGATAAAATATGCGTGAAGTACACGAACACATCTCACCGTCTATCTTCTCTATCCCTATCCATACTTCATCTTCTCTCAATCTTCTGTGATCTCTACAAATATCTCCCCCGGATCTTTTGTGAGATCGCCACAATCCCGCCAGGTAAGTTTTATCCTCTGAAGAAGCTGAACATAAATAAAAGATTAGGGGAGTTTATATATTTTACGTTTCTGATTTTCCGCCGGACTCCCACTCTCAGTCTCTCTGTAGAAGGGAATCGGTGGGCACAATTTTGGCAGTTTTAATCTGATCCAATTTCAGCTTGAGATCTCCCTTCATTCTCGATTGAGGTACTCCCCTGGCCTATTTCTTTACATATTTTTAGCTTCTCCTACTCAAATGGTATCAAAGGAATTGATTTCGAAATTTTCGTAGGTCAAAGGCCAATGCTACTACAATTGACATGGTTATGGTGTAGCTTACCAGAGTTTGGCTAGGCCGGTGATTCGAAGCTTTGGTTAATCTTTTTCATACTGCATTTTTGTAATCGGTTTGGTTATTGATTTCGTATTATCTTGAGTTGGGCTTCTTGGGGTTGATCAAATTGTGCTTAATGTTTTTGTTTCTTGCCGGCTCGTGCGTTGATTTTTACCGATTTGATTGCAGATGGTGGTGTACTACTACTTATTGTATAGGACAAGCAAGTTCTTACATCACTTGTAGTTAATTGTCTTGTTCATGACAAGCAGATATATACTTGCTAAGTGTTGAATTAGCTTAGTGTGACAGAGTGAAAGGATAAGCAGTTCTACAATGGAGTAGTGTCAATTTGTTTTGTTGATACAGACTGTGTCTACTTTGTTTGGTTGATGTGGATGAATTCAGACATATAAGTTCTATAATATACCTTGGCTTAGGTAGTAATTGTCCTGAGTTGCTGCGAGAAACATTTCCTTCTTTTTTGTCATTAGTCCAACAAATGACAGAACATAGAAAAGATCGTATGTTATGGATTTAAATTGTGTTAACACCCAATTGTGATGTACGAAACCTATTCAGTAGTAGTTAAATTCAGTGATACAGTTTGAACCAATTGTAGGAGCTTTGGTGTTGTATCCATGTGTATAGGCATGTCCTTCGCTCCCTATTCACACACGCATATCTGGCACCGTCTCCAAGTCTGATTTACGTATTTAAACAATGATTACAGGCACAAAGATGGGGGCAACTGTTGTTTTTTAAAGAGGTGATCATGCATGTGGTGATCATCTTAATGTGTGCAGGGTCGGAACACACAATTTCCAGTCCAAGGATAACACAATTTCTAACTATTAATTATTAATTTCAAACAAACGAAGAAGGAGAAGAAGATTACATGTACCGACTACTGTCATAACTAAAACAACCAATAGTTGATCCATGGTTTGGTCATAAAACACCACTCATAGTCAGGCTTTTCTTCGGTCAGGAGAAATACAAAAAGAAAAAAAAATGCTCTCCAATTAACCCATGTAGTACCATAATTTTGGTAATGTAACTGAACGATCAACCTGTTGTAACATTATCCAATTCAAGAAACATGGTTATATAGTTAACAACCCATATGCTAGTTTATAAATATAAATAGAGAAAATTTTCTAGGAAACACCCTATAGATAAAGACATAGAAACAAGTTTCTATATATTACATATTGACCCCAAACAAAAACCACTTACTAAAAGCTACCCAACCAAGGGCCAACTACTGGGTTGAGAAAATGGATCCATATATAAACGTCATAACCTGGAAAAATGACTACTTGCCGTCATTAATGTTACAGCTCATCCTGAAAATTCTCTCTCTAGCATCTCTCCACCAAACCAGCTCCGATCAGAAACCGCTCCCAACACCGATTTCCGTTCAGAATCTGCAAAAAGCACGATCGAACAAAGGTTACATCTGATTTCGAACGTTTATTTTGAGATTTCTGATAGTTTTTCATCGTTGTTCTTGTTGCGACATTGTTGATGAGCTATTTTCACCATGTTTACGTCGATTTTGATTGCTATTTGTTGATCGTTAATGTTCGTAGATGCCGGAATCGGCTTCAAACTCTGCAACGACATGTACTGATAATGCTACGAGATTCAAACAACAGGTCCGCGTTCTCTTCCAAAAACTACTATGATTTCTTCCTTTTTGTTCCAAAAACTATTCGATGAACACATGTTACTGACATAATCACTATGTTTACTATGTTTCCTGCTACAATAACTATATGTTCTATGTTCTCTATCATAATCACTATGTTCTCTATCTCTGATGCTATGATCTCTATTATGATCACTAATGACAATGTTCTCAGTCAATAACTGTAATGTTATGATTTCTAATATAACACTATGTTGTCATACACAAATGCTATGATCTCTAATATAATTGCTATGTTCTTTGCCAATATTGTTATGATCTCTAGTATTATCATCACTATAGTCTCTCAACCTTTTAATGCTATGTACCCAATTATAATAACTATGTTCCCTATTATTACCATTTTGATCCCAGCCAAAGTGCATAGTAACCATAGTACTTCAGTAAAAAATCATTGTGAAACCAGAGTACATAGTAAACATAAGAAAAACAGAGTACATATTAAAAACAGAGTACATATTAACCCTAAGCAGATTGATACTCTTCAATTAGTTCCATGACATAGCACTCTGCAGCAACCCTAAAGCTCCAATCATACCCTTCTTCATGTCCATACAGGATCTTATCCTCCTCAAGCATTAGCAACCTTCTCTTGAGTGTTTGCACCTTCCACCCAATTTCACCATTCATTGCCTTGATGTGGAGTAACTGGGCTACTATATCAGCCGCCCTATCCATGTGTGACAGATAGTACTTAGGAAATTTGAACCACTTCTTTACATGTTGAAGTTTGATAAGAAGTGGTGGATCAAAATCAGCACCATTGTAGTCATCATACCTGCATATATATTTAAAAAAACATCAGATAATCTTCAAAAAAAAAAACAACAAAAAAAGAGATGATGAGTATATGTTGTGGGTGCTTACTTGATTCCCCAAAGGAAGATGATGGGAGAGTCGCTTAATAGAAGCTTCCAGTCTCTCTTAACTTGCTTTTGATTAAGATAGAATTGTGAAGAAGTATGATGTTTAGAGACCAATTTATAGCAAAAAAATGAAGTAATTAGGGTTAGTTGAGAGATGAATTAAACCATACATTGATTTGATTACTTGAATGTAGTTTTTGACTCTTCAATTCCAAACATTGAACGTTTTTCCTAGATTCAGATGTTTTAACTGCATTGGGAATACAGAGTCATAACTACCTCATGCATCACATATTTTGACTATGTTATCATATATAACCACTATGATATTACATATAAATACTATGACATCATAAAACATATTATCTCATGTATAGCATCTATGATTTCATGCATAACGTACTATGATATCAAGTATAATTCTTTAACTTTATAAATGCAAGAATTGTTGTCATAATACACCAACCACAAAGACTGCATGTCACAGTAACAATGAAATTTAGCAATCACAATGTTGAGTGTTGGTGATGATGGTTTTGATGTCGGATGCAATTTGTTAGGTAGAACTGCTGAAAAACTGGAGGAAATGCATCGATTATATAGAAAGCATGCTGCAAAGATTGGATTCTCATTCAAAAAGTGCACATCTAGGCTTGATGAAAATGGCAAGGTGTATCAGAAGTATTTTATGTGTAGTAGTACAGGGAAACCAGAAAATAAACCTAAAATAGAAATAAATGAAAACGGCGTGGGAATTGTATAATCAAAACTCGTTGCCTAGCTAAACTCGTAATAAGTCACTACGACAACAAACACTTTGAAGTTATAAGGCATGTTGAAAATCATAACCATGGTTTGACTAGACCATAATTGTCACACTTGCACCGTGTTGAAAGGACAATATCACCTCAAAAAGCAAAAGCAATGGAGGTTATGGAAGCTGCTGGAGTGCGCCCAATAGTGGCGTACAGGTATATGCTATGTTGCAATCACTATGTTCTCTACCCAAAAAACTATGTTCTCGATGATAACAACTATGTTCTCTATAACTAGTGTTATGTTCTCTGTTATAACTTATCTTTTAATGCGCTTACAGGTGTATACGTAAAGTGCAGATGGGGCGGAGAATGTAGGACACATAGAAAGGGACCACATCAACTTTGTAAGCAGGATAAGGACCAAGGAAATGGGTGGAGCTGATGCACAAAATGTTTTGGATTTACTCAAAGAAAGACCTACCAAGATCCACAGTTCTACTATACTACAAAATTGGATGAAGATGGCAAACTATGCAGATTGTTTTGGAGGGACTCTATGATGAAAGATGATTACATACTGTATGGTGATGTTCTGGTCTTTGATACGACCTATAGAACAAAAAAATATGGGCTTGTAAAGACCTTTGTAGGATAAACAACCACTGGAACAATGTTATGTTTGCTAGCGCATTCATAGCTAATCAATCCACGAGTCCTTTAATCGCTTCAATGAGTTCATGAAATCCATGGAGACAAGAAACCGCCATAATATTCACTGATCAAGACTTTTCTATATCAAAGGCGATTGAACTGGTACTATGTTCTCAACATTACATTATATGTTCTCAATATTAGATCTTATGTTCTTATTTTTATGCCTTATGATCTCAACATACTCTAACAGGTATTTGGTGAGGATACTAGGCATAGACTGTGCCTTTGGCACCTGTTTAAAAATGCAATAAGCCACTGTGGAAGATTGAAGAATGATGATCGTTTCAAGAATGCTTTTCATCAATGCCTACAAGGATCACTAAACAGAGAGCACTTTGAAGAGAACTGGAAATATATGATTGAAAAGTATGAACTTGAGGATGCCAGTTGGTTTAGATGATTATACGAGCTAATAGAAAAGTGGGCTACTGCACTTAGCAACGATTTCTTCTCACCAGGAATACTATCATCCCAACGTAGTGAAAGCACAAACAACGCAATCTCTTTCAATGCAAACAAAGGCATGTCTCTCACAAAGTTCTTCAAATTGTACGATGCAATGATCACCCGTTGGAGAATGAATGAAGTACACAAAGAATTCAAAAACTCGTTGTACGAGCCAAAGATATACATGCCGATTGGACTCGTCAAACATTCTGCACAAGTACAAAAGAGCAATACATTCCTATGTTTCTGAAACTGTAAATTCTATGTTATCAGTTAAAGTCTTTATGTTCACAACTATAAAACCTATGTTATCAGGTATACACATTGAAAATATTCAAATACTTCCAGAAAGAATTCAGAAGATCCCTAGCTACAGATGCTTTTGAAGCTATGAGACTGGGTGACAGGGTAATGTATGATGTCCGCCCTGAGGATGAAACAGAAGTAGAATGCAGTGTGATATACCTAAGGCATGAAAATGGGAGAGTGGAAGTGAGTTGCACTTGCAAGCATTTTGAAGAGGTGGGTACAGCAAGCACCGTGACACGTGCCGGACAAGAACAACATCAAGCGATTCCGTAAGAGTACATCATGAAGAGGTGGACGAAGACATTGAAAGAAAAGTCCGGATCGTGCAAACAAAGACAAAAGCTCAAATTTACATGCACAGGTACACCTATGATCTCATTGTTGTTTGTTATGATTTGATTAATATAGCCTACGATCTCAATAAAAAATCTTATGATCTCATTGTTCAAAAAAAAAAAAAAGAATGCATTGCTTGGAGAACGTTCATGAATAGAAACTACACTCAGCTAGTGTTAAAATCAGAAGGCAACATGGATGCTAGGAGAATATTAGAGGATGGGTACCAACAGGACTTGCTAGCTGTCAAAGCCATAATTGAAGCATCCACATTTAAAGATATAGCCACAGAACAAGCTCCACATTTGAGGGAGCATCAAAAGCATCAACAAGCTCCGCATCAACAGATGTACGCGATCCAGACTTTACACAAACAAAGGGGAGGAAAAAACAAAGAATCAAGGACAAGTTTGAAAGGAAAAAACCAATAACAACTAAGTTTGGAGGCAAGTCTCCAAAAAAGCAACTGATATGATCTTATTGTTTTGCTGATATAGATTATGATCACAATACAAGTGTCTACGAAATCATTGATATACACTATGATATCAACATAAGAGCCTATAATCTTATCGTTTTGCTGTATGATTTCAGTGTTATATACTGTCTGCAGTAATACTTTTGTCTGATCTCAATATATGAACCTATAAAATCTCAATGTCATTTCTTAGGATTTCAGTATTATAGCCTATGATCTCTATATAAAAACCTATGATTTCAGTGTTCTAAACTGTCTACAGTAACACTTTTATATGATCTCAGTATATGAATCTATAATCTCACTGTTACTTACTATGATTTCATTATAATAACCTATGATCTCATTGTAAAAAGCTATGATCTCAGAGTTACACACAGTGATTAAAAGAAAAACGTAACTTTTATTGATAAAAGCATTCTAGTGAAATGTTGATTTATTACATAGATTAAAAAAAAAAAGTTACATCCACGATTCTCTCCACAAACTTGGTAGCTTCAGTCATGTAGGTGTTCTCAAAATTACCACCCCTACCACCTCCCATCAGATGGAGGTTGACGAGTTGGTTTCTCAACTGAGCAGCAGGCATCAGGCGTTGAGGGTGGCGAACTTCAATAAGCTCAAGACGAGCTACAATGTCTGCAGCCCTCATCACGGTGGGAGTGTTGAATCCTCCCTCAAACACTCTCTCATGAGAGACTTCAGCTTAACACCGACGCAAATGAGATGGTCGAGACGAGTGTTGATAGCAGCTTCCATTTGTTTTTCTTTGAATAATTGTTTTCTTTGAATGAAAAATGAAAAGGGGTTGGGGGAAGGTCAGGTATTTATAGGTAGATTAAGGTAGATGAAAGGTTGGAAATGTTCATGCGTTCAAAAAAAGAAAACCTAATGAAAATCTGAATTAGTAAGTGTTCATGTAATTCACGAGTAAAGTACATTAAATTTTGTAAAAGTGTATATAGACAAACCTGGGGAGATGTTTCTGTTACACAAGCATAATGCTATAAAATGATGAATAAATGCTATGATATCAAGTATGACAACTATGATAGAAACTATTGAAAGTCTAAATTAGTAATTATTCATGTCATTCTCGAGCGTAGTCAAAACATAGGGAATGATGTTTCTGTTACAGACATAAAAGTCTATGTTCATAAAAAAGAACCATATAATCTAAAGCATAAAAGCTAAGATCTCAAAGTAAAAGCATATTTTAGCACAAGCAAAAATAAGATGAAGGCTCCACATTAAAGTCCTATGATCGCAATGATAAAATCTATGATTTCAACATAAAGTTCAATGATCTAAGATGATTACATTTCAAACAGGAGTGCATATTCAATTCACTGGTAACCCAAAAGATGACTACACATTAACAATAATCACATAGTCCCTGAAGTTAAAACTAAACCACTTCATCTCCATTCTTTTCCCTATCCCCTCCTTCCTCAACAATATTCTCCTTCTTTTCCCCATCCCCTCCTTCCTTCATCTCCTCACTGTTATACTTGCTATGTCCAATTTCTTCAACAGCCGACTCAGTTATTCTTTTCGCACGTGCTTCAGCCTCCCTCTTCGCAACCTTCAAATTGATTTTTCCATCAATCACGTTCCGAAGTTCATGGTTGATGTTCCTCTTTGATTCATACTTTTTCTTCAAATCAATAAATTTGGTGACTCTTGTAAGCACTCTATCTCTTATGCCATTTCAATCAGACAACACTAATGTAGAAATTATCTTAGCACGAAGCACATGCCTTCTCGATACCTACAACAAAAAACAGCAACACCATGTTTTCAAACAAAAAACTATGTTCTCAAATAAAAACACTATGTTCTCAACAAAAAACACTATATCCACACATACAGTAAAAACTATGTTTTCAAATATAAAACCTATGTTCTCAAACATAACTCATATGTTCACAAACTATATGAAAAAGGGAAAGATAAAAGGTACCAAGATAAGGAAAGGATAATGGAAAGGTTCCCTTGAACAATTCCATATGCTTCATGAGGTAAACAAAGACAATCATTCAGATCTTTATCAGTGATCCAATCAAACATTACTTTCTCCAATTCGAATTGACTTATGGCTGAAGCTTTATCAGGCATATCTTTGGAAATAAGGAACAGCGAGAATGCTTCACGCTACAAAAAGCAGTTTATTACACACATACATACAATAAAAAAAAAATCAAAACACACGCAAAAAAAAAAAACTTTAACTTACAATCGCTTCGAATAAAGCTTGCACAACCGCAGAATCATGAGATCTATTGTCAAGGTACTGAACACACTTCTTCTCCAAGTTGATCACATAACATGTATAATGCTTATATAAAATCAGAGGGCAGACAAACTACAAAAAAAGAAAAAAAAAGAAATTTTACGTAAATATTCCAAAACATTATGAAGCCAAAAAGAATGATATCAAACAAATAATAAAATGTATATATATACCAGTTTAACAGTCTTGAAATCAAAATCATTTTCCCGAACGTTCCTCATAATTGAGTGATTAAATGCACCTTGCAGATTTCTCATGGTAGCATCCTGACCATCACGCTCATAACAGTGTTTGGCATCTTTATTTGAGAAACACCCTGCAAGCCTGGACCAATGCTCCTATAATTGAACAGCACAAAAAGTAAATTATATTAAACTTAAAACACAATGACAAAAAAAAAAAAAAAGAAAAAAAAAAGAGAAAGGTTTGAAAACATACAGAGATATTCAGGTGGAAACAAAAACGGCTAATCTTGGAATCAGGGCTGGAAGTAAGCTCCACATTATTCAAAATTAAAATCTAGCCGTCCACAATAACATTAACAATCATATGTAAAGGCTCCATTATCCTGATATGTTCTGTATCTACCCAGTTAAGATCATCGAATCAAACAAATTGTTTATAATCCCTACATGATAAAAAATAATAAAAAAATGAGACATAACTCATATGATCTCAAGCATGACTCACATGTTCTCAGCTATAAACTCTATGTTACCAGAAAATATAATCTCAAATATAACATATAAAATCTGAAGTATAAATTATATCAATTCAAGTATAACAGTTATGATCTCAACCATAACACCTATGATCTCAAACAGAACACCTATGATCTCAAAAATAAACAAAACAAAAAATGACTTACATAACATTCTTTGAAATGAAACAACAATAGTCAGCAACTTCTTTCACCAATGTCTCATCACTTTCATTGAATAAGGATTAATCTTCCTCATAATCTTACTCCCCATGACAACATTTGGATCTATTTGTCCACAGTCCAATGACGTTTCAATAATTTCCCCATTATGAAGCTCACTTTCATGCTTCTCATATGGTATGTAAAGTGTCGACACCTTTCGTTGGTCATCCTCATGGATGATCATCAAAACCATCATCATTCCCTGCCATCTCATTAACTTGTGCAGTATCATCAAAGCCATCATCATCCCCTGCCATCTCATTAACTTGTTCCTCAACTTCTTCAGCTATCGTGCACAGATCGACATTTTTCAATGGAGGACTAGGTTCAGTCGGACGACAAGGTTCAGTCACAAGGCTATATTCTGTGACTCAGGTTGTGTGTCATACAGATTTTCATCATCTGTAGATTGAGACTCAGGCTGAGACATAACCTCTTGACTGAAACCAAGAGAAAGACTGGGGCCATCCATCATCTTAACCATCACGTCCTAACAAATGCGATCAACAACTCTATGAACCGCTGGATCCGACCACCATTTATGTGACGATGATTGAAAGGTTGTTTACTATAAATGCATTTGGAACCCCCACACCAAGGTTTAACAACCTTTGCATATGTGCACGCATAATGACCTCTGAATCTCTCATAAAAATCTTCCATGACTCATCAGCAGGCTTAAAAAGGGGATTAAAAAGGGGAAAAAGGTATGTGCAAAGTTAAAAAAAAAAAAGAAAACAATAATTCCAAAATAGACAATCTATGTTCTCAAAATAATATACTATGATATCAACATAAAGTCATATGATCTAAAAAAAAATCTATGTAAATCAATTATATAGCATTATGATCTCAATGATAAAATCTATGATTTCAACATAAAGTCCTATGATCTCAACAAATAAAGCTATGTTCTCAAACAGTGCATTACTTACATTGTCTGTGCTAGCCGTAATCTCTGGATTCCTCTGCAAGCCTTCACCAATAGGATACTTGACAAAACCTTCACTAAATTTCGACCATCGTGAAACAAAGGTCAGAGCGGTTTTTTTTAGTGATAGGATAGATACGATTCATGGGCGATAACCCATAACCAATTTTTTTTCTCATTAGCAACCCTTTTACCCAAAATTTCATCAATCCAATGGCTACACAACGGCATAGATGAAGGCGCATCTCGTCCCGAATAGTTAAACCTATGTAGATAGCATAATAACAAGACAGCAAGACACCCATCGATGTAACAAAAATCGCCTCTAAAATTCTTGATGGCATAAGCTAACTTATCAACAACATATGAGCATCAATCATATGTATTGATAACCTCTACATCTTGTACAGCTAGCAGCAACTTCTGATCAACATATCCTGTTGGAGATGGTGCAAGCAAATACCCACATGCATGGATAACAAAAAGCTTCTTAAACTCATCTCCACCATCTACCAATGAAATGAGCCTTTTCTTAACACATGACAACTTCACTTCCCTACTAGCAGTCACATCAGCCCACCCCCTGATAGATTCTACCCATCCAAATTTCAATTCATTCTCTTTTTAACACAATCAAGGAACAATGTTCTTCCTCTCAGATTTAAATCAGACAGGAACTTCCCTGTCAGGATTCCGCGGAAGCATGAAAATGTCATGAACATCATCTCCGGTGATCTGGTAATTATATGTCCCAATTGTTTGAACATAAGAAACATGGTTAAACCTCTCAATCAACCAAGGGACAATGCCACGAGGAATCTTAGAAATCACGAACTGAAACAAGCCCCCAAATCCAATTGTAACAATATCTTGCTTTTGCTTGTCATTCAATTTTTGAAACAATTCCCTTATCTTTTTTGGCTTGAAATTTGTACGCATAATTTTTAGGGCAAATTACATATAGGCCCCCTGTTAGATGCAAATGTTGCAGATGGCTACCACTTAGATCAACAATTAAATGCAAGTCCTGTTCGTCAAAAAAAATTACATCGAAGTCCACGAATTTGACTTTTGGCGAATTTAAACCTGGAAAAGCTATTTTTACCCCTATTCAAATATCAGATTTTGAAATTGGCCAAATAGCCTTTAACTAAATGGTGGACTTGAATGTAATTGATGGTTGATTATTATTTACAACTCAAGTCCCTGAATAGAATTAAATTCTCAAGTTAAAATTAAAACTTCTTCTTTCCTGCCCCTACAAATAAAATTTATTGAAATAATATTAAAAAAATTATAAATAATAAATAACATAGTTTTCATAATTTAATTATATATTTTTAAAATATTTTGTCTTAATTGCAAAATTAAAAATTATTTATGGGCCAAATTGAGAGAAATCAGAAGTGCCCAGCAAAATTCATTTTGCAACGTCAGTCCTGGTTCAACTCTAATTCTCAAAAACAAGGGTTTCAAAATTTTAAAACATTCAATTAAGTCCCTGGTTTTTGAAATCGGATTCAATCATTAACAAAACCTACCAAGATCAAACCCTCATGTTCACGAGCATATAATCGATCACAAGAACAATCAATTGATCAAAATAAGCCTTTAATTTCAGATCTTAGAACTAGAAATTATTGAGGAGTTCCACCACCGATAGACCAACCGATCGAAATTATTGAGGAGTACCTCCGCCTCTGCCGCACCAGCGATGGCAAACTCGCATGGCCATTCTCTACGGCTTGCTCTTCGTTTTCGTCTGTGTAGCTATCATGTTCTGATTCCTCTCCTGTTTCATATTCGCTAGTCTCTGTTTCCTAGTAAATCGAATTGGTACATTTGTTGAGCTGGTCGTTGATTGGAATTCTTAGATTGCGGAAATGGGGCTTTTTGGTGTAGGTGAATGATTGGAGAGTTGTAATGGGGAATTTGAGGAAGAATTGGAGAGTTGGATTTGAGTGGAGTAGTAGAGAAGAAAATGGTGAGCTTCGGAGTAGTGGTATGGAGCAGTAGAATCTATTTTGCAGGCAATGAAATTTTCTAATCTATTTTGCATAAAAGTTGGGATGGTGGTGGAACAGATGGTGGGGTGGAGATAGGCGATTTCCGATGGCTGGAAAAATCGATCGGAAATGGTGAAGTAATTTTTGTAATTTCTATTTATTATCCTTAATTAAAATGGTTAAGTTAAATTTGTATTTTAATTTTTTTATTTAAAATGATATTTGTAAAGAAATAGATAAGGGCATATTTGGTTTGACATAAATTGATTTAGCTTATAAGTTGGTCAACATAAATCTGGATTAATGGATCTGGATGTAATTGTTGATCTGAGTGGTAGTCAGATGTGAGAAGGGCATCTATGAGGGGGTATATGTAATTTTTCCTAATTTTTACAACAAAATCCTCCTTAGAAACACCTTTACCAGAAACCCTTATCTATTCATAAGTCTTTTTGCCCTTTGCAGGCATCTCAACCAGCTGTGACTTCGCCCGCTTTGGCTTAAGACGCTCATCACCAGCCTTGAAAATGTTATTTTTGTTACCCCTAGGCTTCTTCACCTTATTGTCCAGTGCACCAGATGCTGGAAAAAAAAAAACAGAGAGTCAAAGAATGAACTATGATCTTTTCTGAAACATAAATATGACCTATGTGCACAAAGTCAACCACTATGATCTCATTTAAAAACACTATGAACACTATGATCTCAATTAAACACTCTATGATATCAAATAAAAACACTATGATCTCAACTAAAAACACTATGATCTCAAATAAAAACGCTATGATCTCAACTAAAAACACTATGATCTCAACTAAAAACACTATGATTACAATGAAAACACTATGCGAGGGATGTCTCAGTCCAAAAACTATGTTCACAGGCAAAGAACACATGTTAACAAATGAAAAACGCTATGATCTCAAACACAATACACAATACAAGACACCACTTACGAGCAAAAACAAAAGTATAAACAACCGCGAAAACTAACAACAGATTCAAAGACCCTAAGATATCAAACAAAACAAATACCTTCGCCTGTGACCTTGCGCTTAGAACTTCTAAGCAGCGGTAATTCCGAGAACAGTTCTCCCTGTTTTTCACCAGACATTATCGCAGATCTGCAAAAACGGCGAAAAAAGCTTCGATCAAAACCATAATCCATCAAAAAACGGAAAAAGACCGTCAAAACAAAGGGGAAAACAAGCAGGAAACAAAAACTTACACTGAAAAACACAAATCGTAAGCTTTAATGGCGTCAGATTCAGAGAGAAAAATGAGAGTTAAGAACAGTAGCCGAGCAAGGAAAGAGAGGAAAAGCGCGGTAAGAAAGAAACTGAACGAATGAAAGTGACTAAATTCACAAAACGGGTCATATAACCCGGATCCGCAAGAATCGGCATTTTTTAAACTGTTTAATGGTAAATTGCAAAACCCTGCTTTCTAGATAAAATACCTAGAAATTGTTTCTCCCATGACTTTGTGATATAAATATAGAAAAATTGTGAATATTAACTGCAGATAGATATTTCATGTTTTAGGTAAGAAAGTTTACATTTTGTAACAATTTGTTTTCCTAATTTTCACAAAAGAAAATACGCTTCACACGCGTAGTGTGTGACACAACTTCTAGTTATTATTATAGTATAATAATTCACAAAGTGTCACTAAGTTTGTAATTCAATTTAAATCTCATCTGTTTACTTACTTATTCAATTTGAATCAAAAGTATATGTGTCAATGGTTAAGTAGAAGATGCAGGTTCAATCTAATCATGAATTTCACCCTTTTTTATTTATTATTTATGAATATTTTCTTTAACTACAAATTCATTTTTTTCAATAAAATATTTAACACACGTAGTATGTCGAGTAAATGCTAGTGACTAAGGCTCGTTCTTTTCAAATCAAATTTACCGAATCGAATCGAATCGAATCAATGGAATCGAATCGAATCAATTGAATGGAACTGAATCGAATCGAATCGAATCGAATCAAATCAAAACTAATCGAATCGAATCAAGAAATTATTGTGTAATAATAATAACAATTATATGATGGTATATATAATCACAATTAAAAAAATATATTATTTTTGTCATCTTTCTCACATTCTTCCTACTTTTTTCTCGCTATTTTACATTTTTATTTATTATCAGTATAACAAACTTTAAAACCAACCGCGTGGAAGGTACTTTTATACGATGGCTCAAATGGAAGACACATATCAAATATACGGATTGTTGCTACCTTCACTGCATAATTTTATGCGCATGTGTAAACTTGAAATACCAGCTGGTAACATGATATCAATGTCCAAGTGGAGTGGATAATGATTTATCGAACCGACAAGGAAAGAAACGAATGTGGTGCAAGGCGATGACATTGAGAATTTGACACTCTATTCCAGGCAATATAGAGCCCGAGGAAGATAATATAGAGCCCGAGGAAGATAATATAGAGGAATAAATGCCATTTTTCAATATTTGTGATATATAATATTATTTTTATAAAGTTTGGTCCGATTTTTGGTTTGGTTTAACTTGTTTTGGAGTTTTTGAACATGTAGATTTTTGTTAGTTCAAATTGAATTATACTCTTTATTTCATCGATCTACTAAAAGTCGAAAAAAGAAAAAGAAAAAGTTGAAAATAACTCAATCGGATAAATTTTCTTATTTTCCTCGCATAAAAGACGTGTGTAAATAAATGATAAAATAATATTAATAATAATAATAATAATATTATTATTATTATTATTATTATTATTATTATTATTAACAACAACAACAACAACAACAACAACAATAATAATAATAATAATAATAATATGAATTTAATGAATCGAATCGAATCAAGACGATTTGAATCAAGACGAAATGAATCGAATCGAATCGAATTAGAATCGAATCGAATCGAATCGAATTGAATCGAATCGAATCGAATGAAGCCAATGAAATAATGTACTTAATAGTTTTGTAATTAAAAAAAAAAAATAAAATAATTGAGAGAATCAAAAGATATCGTTTGTCCGTTTCTAAACCCTCACATCATATAAGAGTGAAAGATAATTTGCTCATCAGAATGATTATAAGAAATCGACAAGATTACATTCTTGAACACGTTACAATCAAATATAATAAGATCTAACAATAATATAGCACAAAAAAGGAAACATTTTGAAATCAAAATTAATTCAGATATTCAACCAGTTCACACTATCCTTGATTCCATTCACATAATGCGGTCCTGAAAGTACATTGATATGATTTCACGTTTCTGCTCTATGCTATATATAGCCAACTGCTTCACATTGTGAACGCTCAAACTTTAGAGAAGCAAAAAGATGGCGTCTTACAAATTTCTCATAGCAGCCATTTTACCACTGCTACTCTTTGCCCAAGGTGCTCATGGATGGGGTATCAACGGCCATCTCATCGCTTGCAGAATCGCACAGGTTCTTGCATTTACCCGCCAGCATTTGTGCATCGTATGTTTTTAATTCTGACCGTCCTTTTTTATACGTAGTCGAGGTTGAGTCAAGCAGCAGCAGATGCTGTATCAGACCTCTTGCCGGCCTCCGCATCTAATGATCTTGGTAGCGAGTGCTCCTGGGCAGATCGGGTCAAGTTCCGGTATCACTGGTCTTCACCGCTTCATTATATTGACACCCCTGACAACCTGTGCACGTATGAATACAAAAGTGAGCATTTATGTTTTACGACTTGATCTATATTCTCTTCGGATCCTCTATTATCGTGTTAGATACGGGAGAATTGCACTTTTGGTCCTCTAACTCGAGGTCCTCTTCGATTTTAAATGCCAAATTTACAAAGTTGGTCCTAAAACTGTATATGTCGTTCGTATTTATACACCAACTACCTAATACATTCAATTAAGTCCCTAAAACTCTCCAAAGTTATCAATTAGGTCGAAATTAATTTCTGAAAATTGCAATAGATTCTTTAGTGACATCCAATTCTCAAAATCTAGGGCATTGACTTTATAAAAAACTTAATTAGGTCCTTACAACTTCAAATAAATTTTCAAAATTTTAAAAGGATAAAATATTTGTGAAATTATAATTTTAACATATTATTTTTTAAAAAATAAATCTAAAATAAATTTATAAACTTAATAAAACAATTAAAAATTTATATTGTCCAATTTAGTTACTCTCAATCTTTACATATTATGAATTATTATCATCATTTTTTTTTTAATTTTCCTCCATTGAAACTCCATGGAAGGAGCCATGACAGGAAGCTCTTCCTGCCATGGAAGCACCGACAGGAAGCTCCAACTAGAGCTTCCCAAGCTCCAGATCCGGAGCTTCCACGGGAATCTCTCGAGCTTCCTACCATGGAATCCATGGAGCTTCCATGGTAGTAGCTAGTTTGCAAAAAAAAAAAAGAAATTATATATATATATATATAAATATATATATATATATATATATATATATATATATATATATATATATTGTAAAATAAAAAATATTAAATTTGTTAATATTATTTTTTTATTTGTCAAGAGATTCCATGGATAATATGAGTCATTTTTTTTTAATTTATTCA
This sequence comes from Plantago major, assembly GCA_026545765.1. Taxonomy (NCBI): domain Eukaryota; kingdom Viridiplantae; phylum Streptophyta; class Magnoliopsida; order Lamiales; family Plantaginaceae; genus Plantago; species Plantago major. Next base: position 48,129,698 of record CM048841.1, on the reverse strand, counting down.
ATGGAAGTATGCAATTTGGGGATATATGCTATCACAATCGATTATCCGACCTAAATATAAGACATAAACCGTTGATTATTGTTTGTAATTCTCCGTTCGTTGTTTAGTTCATTAGTACGTTATTTCAATTCGCCTAATTCTTCAGTTCGTTAGTTCAATTCGGCTAATTCTTCAGTTCGTTAGTTCAATTCGGCTTAATCCTTCAGTTCGCCACGGACCAAAAAAAATCCCCAATTTTTGGACCTAATTTTGCTGTATTTATACGGCTTTAGGACTAGTTTTGCAAATTTAGCATTTCATAGGGTAAACGAAGAGGACATCGAGTTAGAGGACCAAAAGTGTAATTCTCCCTGTTAGATACCTCGACTTTATTCATATGCATTGTGACAGACACATATTTTAATGTATCATGAAAACTTAAGTTTCAGTCTGCCCTTGAGCATAGGTTGCTTCAGAGTATTGTACCGGTACTTGTTTAGGTGTGCGCACCATTCCAATGTACAACAAATTAAACAACCTGCGGACACTATACTAGTAAGGACCCAATTATCACAAAATTGTAGACAAGTCACTTCATGAAACATATCGCCATTCGATCGGATCCTTTGTCACTCTCTCATTCCTTGGAAGCATCTTACACGCAATAATATAAGATTTCATTACCAGCACATAAAGGGCACCAAGTCAATGAGAGTACCTTGAAACTTGCACGATTAGTCCCATGTACAAATCCCATAGGCATCGAACAAAAAAAAACACTAGTTAACGATGAATAACAAAGAACATGATAGTATAATTATTGTAACAGTTTGTAAGAAAGCATGTTAAAGAAGCAACATGTGGGCTAACAGGGACTGCAAAGATGAAGATGGTACACCAGATCGCTATGTAGCAGGTGCAATCAAGAATTACACAACTCAGCTTCTTGACTACCAGAAGAAAGATTCTCAGTGTAAGATTCAATGCAAAATATTATCTTCCTGGCTATGAAGATAAGTTCAACTTTCTGATGGAATTTCTGTTGCCAAATCAATTAATCATCAGATAACCTAACAGAAGCACTTCTTTTTCTATCTCATTTCATGGGAGACATCCATCAGGTTTGCGTTTCATTAGCTTACTTTACAGTCTAGATATAAATGAAAACTTCTAATGTTTATTATCCCAAGATTTTTGAGGAATAAAATTATGTTCCATGGCATCAAATATTCTGCAATGCAGCCTTTACATGTGGGATTTACTTCAGATAGGGGAGGAAACACAATTGATGTCCAATGGTATAAGAGGAAAGAAGTTCTTCATCATGTACGTCTTCCCATAAAATATAACAACATATATGCTGCATGAATGCATTTTATAATACGTATGGTGGAAAGTTTCACATCCTTATGTGGCAGGTTTGGGACAACAACATCATTGAGACAGAAGAAGAAAGGTTCTACGATTCTAGTGCAGATGAAATTATTGCTGCTCTCAACAAGAATATAACGGTACCTTCTTCATTGCTCCCGACATGAAATACTAACTGGTGCTGTGCGTCCGGTAGAAATGTTCGTAACAATATTGACATGTAGATGCAGTCCTGAGAACCAAAAACAATACAGTCACCTTGTCCTTGTCATTTTGTTTTGGTTATATTCAATAATGCAGTATCTCCTCTTGACAATTTGCAGACTGTGTGGTCCAAGTCAGTAAAGGCTTGGGAATCCTGCAACTCCATAGCATGCCCAGACACGTATGTTCAACGAATATGACATAAATTAGTATTTTTGAAATTATATAAGCACGGAACCAAAAGTTAAGCTCATAACATCAGTACCTGTTTGGCTCTGCAGATATGCATCTGAAGGCATTAAAGCAGCCTGACTGGGCATACAAAGGAGTCAAGAAGGTTCGGTGCTTGAAGGTACACACTGCTTTGCATTGTCAATGGTTATTAGTTCCTATGTTCATTTCTAAATTCATGAGAGAATGACACGGAGAATGCTGCTGCAGATGACTACTTCTTGTCCTGCTATCCAGTCGTCAATTTACGACTGGCTCAGGGTGGAATTCGTTTAGCCGCAACTCTTAACCGCATATTTGGTTGAGAAGCTTCCAAAGACAAGATTATGGAAAGTAGAACGATGTCAGCACATAAAACACCTAATTAATAAGCAAAGCTAGAGATTACAAGAATTTCTGTGAAAGGACATTATGCCCTTGATTAAGCCAGAAAGAAGTTCTTATCGCCCTACTTTCTTATCAATCATTGTAAATTTCGATAACAAGTTGACAGGTTTCTATCGTATTGTTGAAAAGCTCAAGTGTTTTCTGTTTCCGTAGGATATCCAGATGCAACAGGGGTAAAGTCCATCATATCAGTATATTTAAGTAATAACAAGAGTTATAGTAACATCATATAACACCATCAGGAAACTGCCTCATAACCGGAAGTGTCGTATTTATATATTGCACACAGAGATACAGCAAAAGAGAAACTATACAAACGTGGAAGCGAAGTCCCTAAACACAGCTTTGAGAGTAGCATCTATTTCCTCACAACTAAAACTGGACATTTGGCGTTGTAAACACAGTAGTTGCTGACACTTCCTAGAAAGGCCCTGTTAACAATAGCACTGTTGATTATACATATACAAAACTGACACTACATAATTTCAAAATAAACTTTGATTCAAACTCACCGTTGCAAAGCTTTTCGACCATGACTACCAACCACAAGCAGATCTACATTATGTTTTTCTACCGCATCACATATGATGTCTTTTGGATTCCCAACTTGTAACAGTTTTGCAGCAATCTGCAAGAACATATAGATTCTGGATCTTAATTTTATTCTAGAAACCAAATGCATACCAGCAAGATAAACCTGCAATGCCACACATCCTGCTTTCTTATTCTCTCCATTTCCCTAGCTCTCCATATCATGCAACATTTTCATCATATTGAATTTTGTTTCTAAATAGTATAGAATAGTTCAAATTGTTACTCACTTTTGGTCGATCATACATTAAAAAACAATTAAAGGACCTCAGATCTGTGATAATGTGAAACAAAAAGACTCGTATTTAATATGCTAGAATGACTTAATGCATCTCGTAGATACCCCAACCTCCCTCTTCACAAAGTAAGTGATGTACCAACCTGAGTGCAGTAGTCTAGACTCAACAAAACTGTGTAACGGGTAGAAGGCAAAATGGATATGTAGAAATCATACAAAATGGCTTATAAGGCTCAGGAACAGTACTCTGCTCCGTAAGCACTCCACCACTAACTCATATAACTCTTTTTCCGTGCTAGAATTATCAGTCAAGCAAGGATACTGAGTTTATCAACTACGGTAGCTTATCAGCCAACTTATAATCCGGATGACCTGAATTGGCCATGGCTCGGTAAAGTTTATGCTTAGTTGAAGTTATTACAAACTAAACTAACTCATTTGTATTTATATTCTATATATACCATGATCCAAAAATCAGATACCACATTAATGGCCAAAAAAAATGCTTTGCTCTCTCTCTCTCTCTCAGCTACACCGTTTGTGCAAAGTGCTGCTAAACTTTGTAGATGATTTCTGCGCTCAGCATCACCTAATATAGGCCACCGTTACATGATACGATTCAGAAAAATATTATATTAATTATACTTTATTAGTAAAATATGTATTTACACTTATACCCCTACTCAAATTTAGTTGAGTTTCATGAATTGAATTTTAGTATATACAAAATGGGACAATCCTACCCTTCTATTGAACATGGTAGATTACTGTTAAACCAACAACATTCAATTCTTCTCTTCATTGACTTCACTTCTTCTGGTTCATCGTCTTCGGTTCTAATTTCACTAGCCACAACTCTCCTTCACACCAGCCGCCACCGGTGACCGTCGCACTGCCTCTCCAATCAAACACCTTTTCTTTCTTCCTAATTTCACCTTTTTAGACTAGGCATTCTCCATGGTGTTACACAAATTATTCCCATGAAACCATCACTTCACATTCTAAATGATTACGACAGGACTGAAGATTAAATCATTTAGACAAAGCAACTCTCCATAACAAAAATCAATAAATGAGAGCCTGGAGAAGGAGAAACAATAGAAACCTAAAAATTGGGTGGAGGAGGAATTGGTCTGTCGAATTTTAAGATTGGTGTCTATGAAGAACTAGGGTTCTTCGTCTGGAGATTGATACTTCTCTGCAACTATTGTTAGAATGTGTGTGTGACGATCTACTTGCAAATATGTTTAGGGATAAATCTGTAATTAATTATCTATTCGTTTGTTAATTATAGTGGTTATATATTTAAGTTTATTAAAAAATTGAAATTATTTTATATATATATATATATATATATATATACATATATATATATATATATATACATATATAAATATATATATGTATTTATTCACATCATAAGGGCTTTATAGTCAATTTATATTTTTTGGAATTTTTTTATTATTAAAAGATAAAATTATAATCAATCGTACAAAAAATATAATTAAAATGAGTTCGAACCAAAATGAATGTATTTAATTAATTAAGATCATTAATCATCTAAAAGACTCTACACCTGCGCTTAAATTGCGTTCTATTGGTATCAGACAAATTTCAACTTTGTATACATTAATACATGTGATATACCTCCATGTACAAACTGCCCCTACAGTTTGCATTGTAACAATTAGGCCCAAAACATTTCAACCATGGTTTATTGTAACTACCCCTACAGTTTGCATTGTAACGATTTGGCCCCAAAAGTTTCAATCATGGTTGAATGTGCACCATGGAATTTTGGAATTGAATTATTTTTACATGAGCACATCAGACATATTTTAGAACTTTAATGCACAAGTAGCAACCCATCCAAACTTTAGGTGCAAGATTTCACAAAATTATACTCCCTCCGTGCAAAGTTAAACTTCTCACGTTCCGTTCCATTTTGGACATCCCGATTTCAACTTCACTACCTCTCTTAAAGGGAAAATCCCTCTCCTACTTTATTCAATCTCTCTCATACTTTACTCATACTTTACCCGCCATATTTTAATCTTGTGACCGGACATGCAAGATGTTCTAACCGGGACGGTCGGAGTACACTTTAAGAGGCATATTACATAAGTACATACAAAGTTTACGTGCACTCAAAAGAAATGGTCAAAATTAGAGTCAAAACCATCCATTCAAATCAGCTACACCAGTTCACATGATTTCAAACTGAGCTACCACATCACAGCCTCACATGCACCTAGCTTATATTCAGTATAAGCTTCAACAATAGAGTGTACATACATAGGTTAATGATGAAATGAAATTAGAGGGTAAGATTATCGAAATCATCTAATGCCAAATTCCGTAAAAGTCAAGATTTTTCTAAAGTCTTTTATCTTCAGACTAAAAAATGTCTTTTACTCCCTACTCCCTCCGTCCCTGTCAGTGTGTTTTGACTTTTTACGGTTGAAAAACTTCAACTTAGACTACGAATTATTCGTAAATTCGTGGTCCATAAATACAAAATGATCAATTAAATTGTAAAACTGGCTCGAAACTATTTTGGGTAAAAAAGGAAAAAGTTGGGAGACAGTTACCCGAAATATGTTGCAGAGAGCCTTAGCTTGGTCCAACAAAGCTTCAGCAATCTGCTTATGATGATCTTGCAAGGATGTAACTAATTCGAAAGGGGCAAGACCATGAGAAGAAGCATAAAGATAACCAAGATCAGAAACAGGCTGTGCAGTAAAGATGATAAGCTCAGAGCTCCGAATGGAGTCACCGAATTTTTTGAGGGTCCATTCTAAAGCGTACTCACTGCTCTCGCTATCGTCAATCGCTACCATTACCTTCAATTTCATGCCACCAACAACTCTCTCCATTTCTTACTACTCCGATATAGTATATACAACTCCACAATTTTGGGTTGGTTTTATAACCATCATATCATTCTGAGCTTTCTTCAAGTTTCTCGGGTAGGGCTAAGGAAAGTGGATATATAAGTTGCCAAGTGGCGAATGCATAAACTCCAAATCTGCATGTCGGATTGTCCTTTTCTACTCCTTTTTCAATGTCTATCGCATGGTATCACTCGGTTTGCTTGGGAATGGATTTTAGAAGAGTCCAGTCTTTTAAACTTGAGTTTGTGAGAAAATTTCTCTCTCTCTCTCTCTGGAACTCTCTCTGGAACAGCAAAAATTAATAAATTTTATTAATTTCAATGTCTTGGAGCATTTGCAGCTCGTCATGAGGCGCTGACGCGCCACCGCGCGCTCTCCGATCTGTCCCCTTCAATATTTTTTTTTTCCGTTTAAATTTCAAACGGTTATAACTTTCAAAATTAAAATGCAAAAAATAAATAAAAATCACCAACGGCTTTATTTTTTCGAGATCTATAAAATGAGATCAGTCTTGACTATATTTGGATCATCCCATCTCCAACTCCTCTTTCTCTCTTAAATAAACTTAAAACACTCTCTTCACTCCAAAACACCAACCATCTCCACTTCAATTTTCCGGCGACATGGACGGAAACTTGTTCATTCCGGAAACTCTGAGGTGGATGCAAGAAAACACACCCGAAGCCTACGAAGCGTGCATGAAAAAGCTTAACAAGATACCCGTGAGAATGTACCCCATGTGATTGACGGAGTTCGTATCCGACGAGCACAATCAACAATAAACTCTATCCCGGAATACATGAACTTTTCACGGCAAATGCACAGTAGGTGCACGCATGAAGAACTCCAAAGGGACTTGATGGAACATATTTGGAGAACGCTGACCGCGAGATTGAGCTTCACCAATCGTAGTAGATGTTTGTTTGTTTAACGATTCGTGGTGTGTTTGTTGCATTTCCATTTAGTTTTAAATTTTCACGGTTTGTTGTAATATATTCCCGCCTTGCCCAATAAATTATAAAACGAGTTTAAAAATGCAATTTTACTAATTTCAACTTCTAAACACTCTTAATATGTTAAATATGTAAAAAAAAAAAGAAAAAATTAAATTCGCGGATTTCGCCCGTGACGCCACCCAATGCAAAGAAATCTCCACGGATTCGTTACAGTGCGTGACGCGTCACCAAGCCGTCACCCAATGCTGGTAGTCTAATTACATGGTCAATTGACCGAATCATAACCAGAATCCGAACCATACAATATGTAGCTTACAAGAGCTAATACATCACAAAGCTTGATTAGCATATCACTATGAAAAAACAATGGGATTCCACAACCTCTCTTCCACATGAGTCCAAATATGCATCTCCACCACCAAGGGCCACAAAGCTTAGACATCGCCACCGTCAATTCATAAGATACACCGATAGTGTCTGTTTTACCGAAGTCCGCACTTTTGTGCGTGTTAGTTTGGAGTACGCATCCATCAACCCTCATGACTCTAGGCCAATATTGGATAGTATCTGGACACGCCTAACACGACAACGGTGATGACAAGCATCACAGATCCACTCCGGGCCCATTCTTAATCACGTTCCTCCACCCTATGCTATCTTTCAAGTCAAGTGGCAAAAATTTAATATGTGACCAAGGGCAATAACCATCAATTCATAACTTCAAGCAACAATTGTAAGTGCATTAGCCATACCCCAAACAACCTATACTCCATTGAGTCAGGCGAGATATTTAAGGTACGGTCTTAACAACTTACTTGAACCGTCAATTCCATATTGAGTATAGAGGAGTTACTTACAAGGTTTCTACGGTGAGATAGTAATCGTACTACTTGTTAAAATAAGATACTAATCGTACAATCGTTAAAATCTAATCGTGGACATTGATTTTGTGTACAACTACTCCTATTATGTACAACAACTCAACAATAGTCGTACTAGTTAATTGACAAATGTACCCATATAATTACAAATAGGAAAATTGTTTTCTTATAAAAATTAAAACAACAACTACTAGAACTATTTAAGTTAAATTGGGCTGTGCCGGGCCAGGCCGGACTGGACCAAAAATAATTGACCATTTATAAAGGTTAATTTTGTATCCAGCAACCGCCACCACCAACTCCTAAGAATCGCCATCACACGTCGATCGCCGCAACCAAGAACTAATACCTTTGTCGCCGCCCAACCGGCAACCACCTCCGGTCAAGTGGTTAGCTTTTAATATAAAAATTAATATAAATTGTGGTTAACAAGACTTGAACTCATGACCCCATACTAATAAACGATAGCACTAACCATTTGACCAACTGGAATTATATATCTATTTTCAGATTTCACATAAATTAACTTAAATGTTGTTTCATGTTCTCTTATACTCTTTTCGTTCCTACAACTTTATACATTTTTCTTTTTTATGTGTACCATATAACATCATCCATTATTAAAAATGAAAAATACCCCACTAAAAGTATACATTTTCATGCTTTAACATTTATGATAAATTTGCACCTAATAGTATACTTCAAATTTTGATATATGAATTTTATGGACGTGGGTCAGGGAGTAATTTATATTAGTCATATAGTAAGATATTTTTTATATTTTTCTATTGTTACTTTCATTATATAGTATAATAATTATTGCAATACATTTCATTTTCTTATAAATGATGTATTAGTTAACGTCTTTGACATGGACGGGCATGGAGGAAAAAACTTAAAATAAAAAATGAATAAGCTTGTATATAACATGTGGAAGTTGAGAAACATATAAAAACTGTAATGTGACAAAATGCATGATCTAATCGCTTCAACATTGCATCGAAAATCACCCCTACATGTAGAAAAGTGTATAATATAAATTAGTGAAATTGACACAACCATATATAAAATGTTTTTGGTGTTTAAAAAATCCTAGAACTTATACACATAAAACATAAACTCAACTAATAAATTGTCGAACAATTCTGTATAAATTATGTTTGTTGTCGGGTCATATTATTACATGTGAGGGGAGGTAGAGGCCGGCGTGTGAGAGAGAATATCTCTAACAATTATTTTTGGCCATAGCAAAGCAGATGGGTATGGGGAACTGTCTCCAATAAAAATTGATAGGGAACTTCATCTCGTCGGGTGGTACATCGTCATCCTCGGAATGAAAACCTTTTGGCACGCGCGCATTGATTCGAGATATCATCTTTGCCTCAATGATATGCATATTGGTCACTGTAGCACTATCCCATATAATAAGCTTTGTTTCTTTGAGTAGACAGGTTGCATCGAATCAGGCTTAATCTTACTGCATACCGAGTCTAAATGGATCTTCAACGATATATCAAATTTTGAGTAAGTAGTTCGGACCCTCGGAAGCAGCAATGATATGATACCGATGGAAGCCACCGGGAGAACTATATCTCTTCTAGCTCTTAAAACGGAGCATAAAGTACTCCAAATATCATATCTCCTCTAGAATCAACAATGCATTGTAACAATGACGTCCATCTAAGTATGAGTTGATGACCTTCATTCTCCCTATCTTGTTTCCGGAAAGCTAAGAAATCCCTTAGAATAATATTCGCATCTTGTTCACAATACTTCTAGATCCAACTCCCTTTTCAATTATTGATTTCTGTCTATTTTTCACCCATCAAGTAAATGCTAACATGTTATTGTATGCACGGATGATAGAACAGTTATATGAACTGAGTACCTACTGGATAAACAACTAATACCTGTAGAATATATTTTCAAAATAGTATAGTTTTGGACCTTTCCAATGTCATTCAAATTATTCCATCCCGTGGAGTTTGGTCTTGAGTTCGTAAACGCTTATTCGATTTAAACAATTTGTTATCCATCAGGAGTTTTCAAATATAACCAATTCCAAGCAAAAACTATGAATGTTCATCAAATAAATTAAGCATACAATCCTACGTCCCATTTCACAACTAAAAGTAAAAGTTTTCAGTATAGCAAAAAAATTCAACATCTAGGTGTTGTTTGAAATCAAATATATAATTAAAAAATAGTTCAAAACAATGATCATGAAAAAATCAAAAATAAAATTAGAGCATAACGACTACGAATGGACAAAATTTTACATCAAATGCCTCGGTTTCTTCTATAATGTAAAAAAATGACGCAGATCTATAATCTGTAGACTTAAGAGATTTAATCGCCAAAGAGAAATCCCCTTTAATTAATTATTACATGTTGCCACTCATAATTTCGGACCAATTCAGTTGTTGATTTGTCAATCAAACTTTTCTCATCTTCTAGAAAAAAAACATAAGACACAAATTTTGACATGAATCAATAACCATGGCCCTGTTAATCTCTAGCAACAACACCAATACCACCTCTGTGTAGACTCAACTCAACCATAGCATCAAAATTAACTAAAATGATACCAGGATTAGGCGACAACAAAGTTGCTGCCACACTTAGCTATGCAGCATCCTAAAGATCTTTTACTAACTCTACTTATTTAATTTATCCGTAAAATAATGCATTAATAATCTAACAAAGTTAATATTCAATCATAACAAACAATATATATAAACTGAAATTTATATTCAAATGTTCCATATAGTGATTATATAGATATAAGATAATATTTGGATAAATAATGAGTAAAAAGTAGAAAATGTGTGAGAATTCACGTAAATGTTGATAGGATGATGCTTTTTATTTAATCTATTACGTTACTTTATTGCTAAGTTTTAAAGTGTTCATTTGTAATTGAACACCTAAATAAATAATACTTTTTTGATATTTGTAGAGTATTAAGCATTTAATAAATGCTCTATTTTTAAAATTTCATTGTTTCAATTTATATAATTTAATAAAGATATATATATATATATATATATATATATATATATATATATATATATATATATATATATATATATATATATATATATATATTTTGTCTTTAGATTATGTATTTAAATATGAAGATATCGTGACATATTACAAATAGAATTGCTCAGATCCTGTAGACGCCATTTCTTTCTACTTAGAGATAAGGCAAATAAAAGACTTCATAAGTCTATCGGAATATATTAATACGCCGGATTCCAATTTCAAATCTTATCTCTCTCATTTTAAGTAAGTAATGAAAGTCTCCTTGATCTATAGGTCTACCATGAATAGTAACCATGAACAGTAAAAGCTTTTACCGTCCAAAAAAGCTTTTTTGCCATAATTATAGTAAATACATAATTTAGACTTGTCTTAACACAAACCACACTTAGCCTATCATTAGGCCGATATTATTAATAATAAAATATAATTACAAAAACTCAAAAGTAAAGAAGAAATCACTTACAAGACAAACTGCAAGCGTCTTGTACAATCTTCAAACATATTACAAAATTTAAAATATAAAAACTGAGAGGAAGTCGTAAGTTCTCTCTTTCTTCTTCACCTTCGTTCATCTTATATAGGATGGGAATTTTGATTCCTTAGTATCACTATCAGCTTCCTTCTTTAATTTTCTACCTTTTATTATTTGGTAGGTTTTCAACCGTGCTTTTTTATCGTGTCTGTTGCTTTCAGCCCTTCTACTTTTGTCGTGCATTGATTTCCACCGTTCTTTTATTTTTGCTTTGCCCCATCATCATGTGGCTTTGTCTGCCAATATTATTGCTGAGGAAGATTTTTCCTTTTCTTTACTATTAGTTTTGAGAGTACTTTTGAGTATCTCAAACACATCTTCTATTGAAACTTCTTCTATATTCTAAGCCGGATTATGAGCATCTTGGTATCTTCCTGTGTCTGGTTTGCAGAAGCCATAGATGTATCCGATTTTACGGACTGAGTTTCCCCATCCAATCTTTGTAGGAGATCATTTTTAATTTCTTCTACATATGCTTCTATTAGCATTTCTCACCGCTTTTCAATGCATCGAAGCTCATTCCCGATTCGTCAATAGGCGAATCCTCTTTTTACGTAGCTAGACTTATATTCTCCTAATATAATCTTAACTTTTTTTTCTTCTATAAGACTGATCGTATCGATGCAATATAATTGATTGTTTTCTGGGTTTTTCTTGTTCATTTTTTCCCAGAACTTCATATAAGAAGCCCTCTTGATACATGGTATCTCATCTTCGGTATAACCGATCATAGGTACCCATTTCCAAATCCAGGGTATCGAAAATTCCATAAATAAATATAAAGAGTAATTATCTTTAGGAATTTCTACCTTTTTGGGAGAAATATTCACCCAATCAAGAATAAAGTCGCAAAATTTTCAGCAAGATAACTGTGGTTTCAAAATATTTCCACCAATTTAAAAACCAATTTGGTATTTCTTGCCCATAAGCGTCAATGTTGATTTTTATAAACCAGGAGTGTTTCCTCCTATCGTTTTCATAAAGCAGAACTTTATTAAATGCTTCAACGTAATCCCAGTAGTTGTATTTAATGGGATTTCTATTGTTGGGATAATAGACTTTCTTTCCTTAGTGGTGCTATTCCCCATTCTTCAAAATATATGATCTTTTTAATATAAATCTTACTGAAGTTATAAACTTCTTTTTGTGTTCCTGAGAAATGTGTTATCTCACATGAAGCTGTGTCTGATAAAATTTTCTCATAAAAAGATCTTGTTTTATAAGATCCTAAGGCATATGATCCCTATCCAAATACCTTGTCATCAAGGTCCAGGGGTTGTCTACCCATATCCCTATTTTCCAGTAGAAGTATTACTTCTTTATATCGATTTTCTACATAGTCAATCTGACTTTCCTCAGATTCTTCTGCTTCTATTTTAGCAAAGGATGGAATTTTTCCCTCTTTTATTTTGTACTCAAGAAATTCTTGATACTCTGCTGAGCTTTGAGCTTCAGAACATTGTGACGAATCCATACCTATAAGCTTTTGTTTGCCAAATTAGGCCAGAATTCGTTCTGATCCCCTTCCTCCTCTCCCTTTATAAGAGGGGGAGTGTTGGTCCAGATAACGGTAAAGGAAAAAGACTGGGGGGGGGGGGGGGCCATGAATAGTCTTTTACAACTGTCGATAAACACAATTTCTCGGATATCTGTGAAAATATCTGATACTTAATTTCAGAGAGCGGAAGACTTTTTTTGTGATAAGTGCACGCCAGTAAGATATGTGTAAATACTCAGCAAGGTAAATAAAGCAAGTAATAAATTGCATAAAGCAATTAACACTGATCTTTATAGTGGTATCTGAAGGTATGAATCCTTCAACTAATCCACTTCGTCTTTCTCGCATCTAGAATCCACTAAGACAGATAATTTAGTTCACGTTACAAATATCTTCTCTCGATTCCTAAATACACTAGGTTCCCAACCAAGTGTTCCCCCTGAGTTATTCCCCGGCTTTCTCAGCCAAGTACTTCCTACTCAGTAACCTTGGAGTTATTCCTTAGTTTCCCAAATTAAGTACTTCCTGTACTCCACGCCATTTAAGGTGTTGGTTAAGGTAGTTTGTCAGGTTTGGTAGATTAATAACTTCTCAGCTTATGTAATACTACCTTCTTGAATAAGAGTCACTTAACACACTTCACAATGTGTGGTGATATGTTCTTTTCGACCCAAGTCTATGATAAATGTTCTAGAGAATGAATCTCGATACTTGATCTTTCGATTCAACTCCTTCATGTATAGCAATGCTTGTTAAGGATCAGGACACTTAGAACTTTCGTGCTACTTAGAATTCAAGAGCTTAGTCGCAATTGTAAACTCAAGAATATGTAGGTTGAAGGCTGTATGCTTGAGAGAAAGATACCACTAGTTGTATTATCAGAGAAGCTTGGTATTTTCAAATGAGTTCAAGTGTCTTTCAAGCATTCTAAGTGATGATATTTATAGTTGAAAATCATGCCGCTTGAATAGTATCCGTTATTTAATGAAATTCAAACTATTGATATCTCAAAATAGTACGCAGAAGACGTTGTCTCTTTCGTAGATTTCTTTGTTCAGATGTCTCGTCATGCATTTATCAGATTGTAATATTTTTGTCTCAGAGTGCCAATGTAACTATGCACGCTTTCAAGCATTACATGTCCCTTTCGAGAGACCTTTCATCTCCAGATACTGCTGAAACATTGTTTCGTAAACATAGTTTTATCCAAGGTATCCGAGTGTAGATATCTGGCACTTTTCCTCGCTCAAAACCTCATGCTCGTGATATCTTTTGCAAAACTTGTTTATTGAAAACACTTGTTTATTCAAGATATCTCGACATAGGTATCCGATGACCTTTGTCTTCAAGAATCTTGCGCCTTCAAATCTTTAAATCATTGAACTCTCCCATGGATGCCTTCTTCTTGGTCTTCTTCAAAGATATAAAAATTACATTCAGAGACCTAACATCCTATACAAGATTTGCTAGACTAACATACTTAGTGATTTTCCTCTTTTATAGTGTTCAAGTGAACCAAGAGTACTAACCACCTTTATGTGCTAAGATAAGTCATTAGGTTGCTGATCAAAATCTAAACAGATATTCCTAACAAATTTCCCCCTTTCTGATCAGTCAACGATGACTATCTTTAAACCTATTACAACTTGGAAGAGGGAACAATCTAACACTCAATCATTTCTTATGATCTTTTCAATTTATTTTAATTAAGTGCAAAAAGTAAACATCAACCAAATCACAAGGTGTGATCTTTGCTGACAAGTTATCTTTTTATAGATTGATATCTGAGAGTAGGTTCATCAGATATGTTACAAAGAAAGTTTACATAGAACTTTTACAATGATAAAACAATAAAGCACAACCAGCAAGATACAAAACACTTAGTCAAATTAGGATAACAAGAGTAACCAAGCTCCAAGTGGACATCCTAATAAACTAGTCTTCAAGTCTTCAAAATCTTCAAGTCTTCCATCAGCAGATCTGTGGATCAATTTGCAAATTCCCTATCCCCAAACCTTTTGATGTTATCTGAGTAGTCATAGAGCAAAGTCCTGACTATCATCTCAGTGTTTCTGGCAAATCCACAAACTTCGTTGTAGGTTTTGGTGGGATTCTTCTTGGCAAATTGTTTAACCCACAGATACTTTCCCCATTTCCAGGCATGCTCAATTCTGATATCTGATAGCTTGAAGTATTCATATATGATCTTCAGATATCTGATGTCACCATTGTATTGATCTTCAGTCATGTAGAAAGACTCATAGGGTTCCACAGCAAGTCTTGCTCTTGTGCTTGTTCCAGTTATGTTGGGAATTCTGTGCACATCATCTGGCTTTCCATAAGGACAATCATCAGAGAGGTCCTTTTTCATGTCTTCTATTCTCTTGATTACTTCAAAATCCAACCAAGCTTTGATGTGGTTGGTACTAATCAAGACTGGCTTGTCTTTTCTCCATTCCATGAGCTGTTTATGGATTGGTTCTGGAAATTTATCATTTACTAGTAAGTGCTTGAGTTCCAGAATCCAGTAGCCATTCTTTTGATTAATGCATCTGTAGACAGAGGAGTCATTGTTGGTCTTCACATACTCAATCTTAGCTTCTTCGGGCCTGAGTGGTAGTTGAAGTTTTCTTTGTTCAAAGACTCAAATTTATTACTCCTTTGTCTTGAATTCTCCCTTGGGGGATTGCTTGAAGAACCATCCTGGATTGACTTGGTATTTCCAGAGGGTGTTTTAGCTGCCAAAGGCTTTGCAGCTATGGGCTCAGATAGGCTATCAACCTTTCTTCTTTTTATGTGAAGAAGAGCTTCATCTTCATCCTCATCTTCATCATCACCTTCCAGATTTCTCTTGGTAGGTGATTTGCAGCCTTCTTCATTGCCCTGGGATTTGATTTGGCCTTCTTCTTCTTCTTCTTCTTCTTCTTCTTCTTCTTCTTCTTCTTCTTCTTCTTCTTCTTCTTCTTCTTCTTCTTCTTCTTCTTCTTCTTCAGAAGACTCTTCAATCCCTTTTACTTATCTTCTCCTTGGAGCCTTGGTCCCCCTTGGAGGTTTCTCGTTCTGCCCTTGTTGTCATTCCTTTTCGTGAAGTTGTCGTGGTGGCCACTATCCAGAGAGCACCGACCGAGGAGGGCTCATTTATTTTGAGAGGTGGTTGTGGTTGTTCAGATTTTCTTTTGTTTCCTCTTCCTCTTCCTCTTTGAGCACCTTGAAATCCTTCCCCCTTAGTCATTGTTGACTGACTAAGAATCACAAAGGATTCTGAAAGGGAGTCAAAGTTGCCTTGCAGATAGTTGTAAGCAGCAACCAACTTTTCCAGATTGGCCTTGAGCTCCTGATTTTGTTTGATAAGACCTGTTTCCTTATCAGTGAGCTCTGCCAGTGGGCCTTGAATAGCATCTGCTTTTCCAGCAGCATAGCTAGCCTCTTCAAAGGGTTTTGCAGCCAAGTTTTGATCATCATCCCTAACCATGCCTAGTTCTTTCTGAGCAACGACCAGACTGGTTGTTCTCTGAGTGATGAGCTCAGTGAATGTCTTCATATCTGCAGGGACTGATGCAATGGCGGCTTTTTCTTGAGAATGCAACTCCTTTTTCAATTTAGCCAGTACCTTATATCTGTTCAAGTATTCATTGGAGTTGACATTTGGCCTTTTGTCAAGATTTCAAAGTAAATCGCTTCCTTTTCAAATGAGAAACCGCTATGTTCATTGGTGTTCGCCAATGCCTTGTCTTCTTCATCATCTAAGTCATCACCAAAGGATCTTCATCCTCTTGTACTTCTTCATCAAGGTTTCAAGGCAACCATCTCGTATATGGGTTTCTTACCTTGAGGATGGTTTCTTTGGTGAAGATGCAGCTTTAGCATCATGCTTTTCTTCAGACATTTGTTCAAAGATTCAGCTCCTTAGCAATATAATCAACATCATTCCGGAGCCCTTTAATCTCATAGTAAGCTTTCTTTGTGCATCATCATCATCCTTTTATCATCCTCATCCTTTGATGATCAAGGGGTTCTTCATAGTCATTCTCATCGCCTTCTCTTCTTCATCTTCAGAGACCAGATTGATCACTTCTGGAATAGTGACCATTTGCCCATTAACTTCCTCTTGCTCAGAGGGTATGAATTGTAGAGTCTGGGGCAAAGTAGGCTTGAATGCCATCTACATTCTAGTCTCCACCATCCTTGGTTAAAAGCTTGAATAAGCTTTCTCGCCACTTCTCGACGTAAGTCCTTATGCATTAATGTTCCAAAAGAGTATTGTTCAATGGGAACATAGCATGGACATAATTTTCCAAGTCAAGGGCTCGTGTTTCCTTATGGGTGATCACCACCTTAATGATCTCAGATAGATCGGAGCATCGAAGCTTTTGCCATTTCTTGAAGCATTGTAGGTGCTTTGGCAAAGTGTATTCCTTGAAGAAAGGAAGCAGGTCCTTATTCTCATCAACAGGGACCTTAGTGGCACTTGTTTGTGCCCGAAAGAAAGAGTTCTGAATTAGTTTTAAAACTTTGGTAGATATCCTGCTTTAGAGAAGAAAGGTATCTGAGTTACCTGTGTGACAGGCTCAAATGACTTGACTACTGAGGTACTAGGTGCCTCAGATATCTGGATATGAGGAGGAGACTGGGAAGCCTGATCCTTAGTGATCTTTCTTTTTGCTTGAACTTGAGATTAAAAACAACACTTTGAAAACTTGAGCAAGAAAACTACGTTAGACAATTTTAGTTATCTGAGAAGTCAATTACCTCCACAATTGGAGGCTCAGATACTTGTTTATCAGATATTTTGCGCCTCGAAGTATTTCTTGTGATGAAGGCTTTGATGCCTCATCAATTTCCATTGGTCATGGGATTGAGGGCAATTCTCAAAGAACTTCTACTTCTTTTTAAACTGTAAGTAGAAAGTGTTAGTTTGAGAAAATGATCGAGATTTGTCTTTTGAAGATTATAAGTATCTGAATGAAATACCTTCTCGCAGTAGGTTCATATATTGTTTCTCGTGAGACCTTAGAAGTCTCTCGATTCTTCTTTCAAGAGATAGACTTTTCGCCTCTCCATTTTTCTTCTCGCTTGGAGCCTATTAGAAACAAACACCAAGAGTATTAGTCAAGTGTATAAAGCACATATCTCGAGATGTTATATCTTAAGGAACTTTCTACTACCCGTGAGATGTGCCCTGCTCCTTAAGTGGTGAGGCTATGGAATTTTTTCTCGCATTCGAGGCAAATTTTGCGCCTTCCTCTTGATGTTGTGTTTCTAATTCAGTCAGAATAAAGAAATTTTTATAAGTAACAAGATTTATAAACATAAAATTTCACAAGAGAGTTAAACCATTCACCACCGAATAAAGGTCAGTCGATTGGTATCCGAACTTGTGATCCTTCTATGCTTGGTCTTGTTGTTCCATTTCACTGTTGTTTGAAGTTTGTGTACTTGACCTTTTGAAGTGTGTGTGGTCAGATAACTACAAAGTAAAAGACTAGAGGGGGTGAATAGTCTTTTAAAACTTTTGTCGATAAAATTATTTCTCGAGATATCCGTAGATATCGATACTTAGATTCAGAGCGGAAGACTTAAGATAGATAAGTGCGTAAATGCTAAAGTGTGTGTGTGTGTCAAATGTAAGTACGTAAAAGTAAATAACATGAAGTATAGTGGTATCCGGAGGTGGCGAATCCTCCAACTAATCCACTTCGGTCGTCCAAAGACCGAGAATTCACTAGAATAGATAATTGAGGTCACCTTACACAAATCCTATTCTAAGATTCCTTAAACAAATGGTTCCCAACCAAATGTTCCCCATGAGTTGTTCCCTCACAAACCAAGTACTTCCTGCATCGTAAACCTTGAAATGCTCCTAGCTTCCCAAGCTAAGTACTTCCTGTGCTCAATAACCTTGAGTTATTCCTTAGTTTCCCAAATCAAGTACTTCGCTCACTCGCTAACCTTGGAGTTATTCCCGATTTTCCAAACTAAGTACTTCCGTACTCCACGCCAGCTATGGTGTTGGTCGGTTTGAGTTGTCGATGAGCTTCTTTATTAACTTTTCGCTTAATCGATAGCTCGTGATTCAAGTATACTTAATACACTTTTCAATGTATGGTATCTTGTTCTTTTATCGACCAAGTCTTAGATAAATTTTCAAGAGAATGAATCTTTATACTTGATCTTTCAATTCAACTCTTTCACATATAGCGTTGCTTGTTTAGGATCGTGACACTTAGAACTTCAAAGGTTACTCAAGATCAAGAGCTTTGGTCGCAATGTAAAGCTTTGAGGATAAGTAATTTGCTTGAGATAGCGTAGATATGTGTTCAAAGGTAAGTTCTTCAAGTTGTGTATCTTCTCAAGTCGCCTAAGTGTTGATATTTATAGATGAATTTGAGTGCCGCTTGAATAGTATCCGTTAGTTTAAATCAAATTCAAACTATTGATATCTGTAGTATAATCAGAGGTTTGTCTTCTTCTTCGGTTACCGCTGCTTTTGTTCGTACATCTCGTCTGCATTTAATGCATTGTACTATACTTTTGTCCAGAGTGCCAACGGAACTATGCTTTGTATCGTAGACTTAACTTTATCAGATTTCTCTGAGTTTTACCACGTCCTTGTCTTCAATCTTCAGATACCACTTTATTGAAACAACTTTGTTGCAATATATTTCTTTTTCAGAAATGTGGTTTAAAGCTCAAGGTATTTGAGTGTAGATATTCAGGACACTTTCCTTGTTTTCCAGATGGACCTTCGACTTCTCGATATCTCTTGTGACATGATTTGTTTAGCAATCATTCGCCTTCAAGAAATCGTCAAGGTATCTCGCAAAACTATTTCAAGAATCTTGTGCGCTTTCAAATCTTCAATGTCGCTGAACTTCTTCCGCTGATGTCTTCTTCTCGGTCTTCTTCATAAAATAAAATTACATTTTGAGACCTAACATCCTATACAAGATTAGCTAGACTATCATACTTAGTGAGTTTCCTCTTTACAATGTTCAAGTGAACCAAGAGTACTAATCACCTTCTCGAGACTAAGATAAGTCATCATGTTGCTGATCAAAATCTAAACAGATATTTCTAACAAAATATCTAACAAATTTTCTAACAAATTTCCCCCTTTTTGATCAGTCAACGATGACTATTTGACCTATTACAAATCTGTATGAGTGAGCAATCCAACACTTAATCATTTCATAAGATTTTTCAATTCATTCAATTAAGTGCAGAAAGTAAACATCAACCAAATCACAAGGTGTGATCTTTGCTGACAAGTTATCTTTTATAGAATACTATCTGAGAGTAAGTTCTTCAGATAAGTTACAAAGAAAGATTATAGATAACTTCAATACATAAAACAAGTTTAGCTCAGTCAGCAAAAATACAAAAAAAATAGTAAATTTGGACAACAGGAGTAGCCAAGCTCCAAGTAAACATCCAAGTAGACTAGTCTTCAAGTCTTCAAGTCTTCAACAGTAGTTCTATGGATCAGTCTGCAAATTTCCTATCTCCAAACCTTTTGATGTCATCAGAATAATCATAGAGAAGTGTTCTGACGAGCATCTCAAAGGTCTCTCCGCAAATCCATAGACCTCTTTGTAGGTTTTGGTAGGATTTTTCTTGACAAAATGTTTGACCCACAGATACTTTCCCCACTTCTAGGCATGCTCTATTCTGATATCTGAAAGCTTGAAGTATTCGTAGATAATCCTCAGATATCTGATGTCACCCTTGTATTGATCTTCAGTTAGATAGAACGACTCATAGGGTTCCACATCGAGTCTTGCTCTTGTGCTGCTCGTGATATTCGTAATTCGTGCACATCATTCGCTTTCCATATGGACATTCATCGAGAGGTCCTTTCTCATGGCTTCAGCTCTTGATAACTTCAAAATCCAACTGTGCTTTAATGTGATTGGTGTTGATCAAGGTTGGCTTATCTTTTCTCCATGCCATAAGTTGTTTATGGATCGGTTCTGAAATCTTGAATTTACCAAAGAGATGCTTAAGTTCCGTAATCCAATAGCCATTTTTCCGATTGATGCACCAGAGATGAGGAATCATTGTCATTCTTCACATACTCTATTTCGCTTCTTCCGCCTCGAGTGGAAGTCGACTTCGCCTTTGCTCACTCTCACTGCTCCTTCTCCGCCTAGAATTCTCTTTGGGGTTGTTGCTTGAAGAACCACCGGATAGACTTGGTATTTCCAGAGGGTGTTTTAGTCGCTAGGGCTTTGCAAACATGGGCCTGCTTAGCTTTCAATTTTCCTTTTCCGTGAAGAGGAGCTTCATCTTCATCGCTTCTCATCATCATCAAGATTAAATCTTGTGAGAGTTTTACGCCTTCTTCATTGCCTGTGGACTTGATTTGACCTTCTTCTTCTTCTTCGTAAGATTCATCAATCCTTTAACTTGTCTTCTCCTCGAGCCTCGGTACTCCTTGGAGGTTTCGTGCTACATGGCCCTTGTTACCATTGCGCCTTCCAAGAGGGTTTCGGAAGCAGCTACTATTTGCAAAGCAGCTTGGCTTGAGGAGGGTTCATTGATTCTGAGTGGTGGCTGGGAAGTTTTCATGTTTCTTCTTCCTCTCTGAGCCGCACCAGCTCCAGATTTCTTCTTGTTTTCTTCTCCTTCTTCCCATTCCCCCTGACTTTGAGGTCCAGATTTGTACACTCTTTCCCCCTTAGTCATTGTCAATCGACGCCTCATAAAAGAATCTGAGAGAGAGTCAAAATGCCCTTGTACATAATTGTAGGCAGTGACCAACTTCTGAAGTTCGGCTTTGAGCTCCTGATTTTGCTTGATAAGTCCATTGTCCTTATCAGTGAGCTCTGCCAATGGGCCTAGGATGGCATCTGCTTCCAAGCAGGTAACTTGCCTCTTGGAAAGCTTTTTCACTAAAGACGATCATCGTCCCTTATCATTCCCAGATCTTTCTGAGCAATGACTATGCTAGTTGTTCTCTGAGTGATGAGTTCAGTGAACTTTTTCATTTCAGAGGGGACGGAGGCAATTACTTCCTTGTTCTGTGAAGACATCTCCTTTTCCAGATGAGCCAGTACTTGGTATCTGTTCATGTATTCATGGGAGTGGACATTCGCGCTTCGAAAGTTTCAGAGCACCGCCTTTTCAAGTGTGAAACCGCTTAGATGTTCATTGCGGTGCTCGCCAAAGTCTTGTCTTCTTCATCATCATCCGAGTAATCACCTTAAAGGATCTTCATCCTCTCGACATTCTCATCGATTGTGTCGAGTCCAAAGAACCATCTCGTAGATTGGTTTCTTCCCTTTTGGGAGGAGGATGGTACTTCTTTTGAAGATGATGCACTTTAGCATCATGCTTAATTTCGTATACTTCTTCAAGATCGAGTTCTTTGGTGATGGCATTTACAAAGATCCTCGTAGCTCTTTAACCTCGTAGTAAGCAATCATCTCGCAGATATTGATCTTGTAGTTGGTCAAGCTTGTCTCGGATTTAGCTATCCGGTCTTCCAGCTTGAAGATGGAGTTGTTCTTCTTCCAACAGCTTGTCCGAGTTGAAAGCCTCGATCGAGTATTCAACAATTTCGAGCGATTTCCTCGTAATCCTCAACTACTTGTTCAAGAATAACCTTTTGTTGGGAAGATGGACGAGTTGAATTTTGAGGAGATGGAGACGGAGATTTCAGCTTTCTCTCCTTTGCTTTTCAGCTTGAGGCATGATTTCTTTGTGAAATTCCTCCGGTCCCTATTGCAGGGCATCATCATCATCCTTTTGTCTGTGGTCATCCTTTTGGTGATGGTCGGGAGGTTCATCGTCATTTTCGCTTATCTCTTCCTCCTCATCATCTTCAGATACAAGATTGATCACTTCAGAATAGTGATCTTCGCCCATTAACCTCTTCTTGTTCGTAAGGTATAAATTGCGTAGTCTGGGGCGAATCGCTTGAATGCCATCTGTAATCTTGTCCACCATTTGCCTGCTCAAAGGCTTGTATCAAATCAGGCGCCACTTCTCCGGAGAAACTTATGCAATAGAGTCGCAATCGTACTGCTCTATAGGAACATTGCATGGATATACGCCTCAAGTCAAGAGCTCGTGGCTCGTCCTGGTTGATCTGTGATTCTCAATATTTCGTAGAGATCGAGCACCTTAACCTTTACCATTTCTTGAAGCATTGAATATGCTTTAAGGTGGTTTGAGCTTTGAAGAAGGGAAGTAGGTCCCTTTTCTCATCACTGGGAGCTTGCTTTGCACTCGTTTGAGCCCGAAAGAAAGAGTTTTGAGTGAGCTTCAAAACTTTTGTAGATATCTGAGTAGAAGTGTAGTTTAGTTTCTGAGTTACCTGAATAAGTACTTCAGGCTCAGAGACTTGTGCTACTGAGACAATTGGTGTCTCAGATATCTTGTTGTGAGGTGGAGACTTGGAATTCTGGTCCTCATCAACCTTTCTTTCGTGAACCTGAGAATTAAGATTAATACAATACTTAGGAAATTATTTGAAAGAATTTGTGCAAAAATGCTTTAATGAGTTCTGAGTTTTGGACTTACTTCCTCAATAGGAAGCTCAGAGTCATTTTCTCTAAACTTTCTCGCTTCGTATTCTTTCATGTGATGTTGCATTGGGAGCTTCATCAATTTCCATTGATGCAGGGGATGTTGCAACTTTTTCCCTTTGCATTTCTACTTCTGAATGAGCCTGTAAGTAGAAAGTATTGAATACTTTAGAAGAAGTTTAAGATAACCCATGATGAAGAATACTTATCACTGATTTTTCATGTACCTTCATGCTAGAAGGCTCAATGATGTGTTCTTCGTAAACCTTTGGCCTCTGGGTTCGCCTCCTGCATTTCGCTTTATCTTCCTCTTTTTCATTGGAGCTGTTAGAAACATTTACTTTAAATGATTAAGCACATAGACAAATGATCGAAAAGTGTTATCTTAAGAATCAATTATCACCGTGGTATGTGCTCGTATTTCTTAAGAGGCGAGGTCAGTAACCTCCTTCTGGGCTTCGAGGCAAGCTTTCCATTTTCCTCTTGTTTCGTGTTTCTAACTCAAATTGTAAAGAATTTTTATATAAGTAACAAGATATACAAGCATAAAATTTTTCACAAGGTAGGAGTTAAACCATTCACATTCGAGCATTGTCAGTCGATTGGTCTCGAACTTGTGACCCTTTTATACTTTGGTCTTCTTGTTCCAAAGATGCCTTCTTTGTTTGAAGTTTTAGGTACTTCACACCTTTCCCGAGTGTGCAACTCGCTTGCCTCCCCGGTTGATTATAACGAGTGGATGTCTCAGCTTGATCCTCTTGTCGAGTCGGGGAACCCGCTTTTGCGTGATTTTCTTCAACAGGTTGTAATGTCGGTAATTCAAATGGAGTTCATTTACCATTTCATCAACCATTAGTGGTTGTTGTGTTTGTGGTTGTTGTGGTTGTCTAGAAGCAGAAGATCGGTCAGTAGAGTGTTCTTCCAGATTTTTAGATGTGGCATTTTCATCAGCATGTGCCAGCACTAAATTACCACTCATCAGAGCTTCTTGAAGTTGTGCATAAGAAACGTTCCCTGATGATGTGTTTGCACCAACAACCTTTGCTATAGGTGCTTGTTCAGCAACCTGAGGTGTAGGTTCTTCTTCAGAAACCTTATCACCAGTTACTATTACAGTAACCTTAGCCCTCTTTGTTCTTTCTAGGACTTGAGAGATGACTAGTTCATGATCTTCATCGTCAGAGCTCTCATCAGCATTGGGAACTGATTGGTCCATTACTCCTGCGATTTCTGCAGATGGGGCTTGGTGCTTTTCACCTATTTTGGCAGCATTAATAAGTTCATCAACAAGGCATTCTGCATTAGTCGCAACATTTCTGAACGCACTTTCTCTTGCTGAGTCTACTTGTTCAGTAGTTGATGACTCTTTTGCAGCATTGATGAGTTTATCTGCCTTTATCGCCATTGGCAAGGCCTGCAGATATCTGAGAATCGACAACCTCAATGGGTGTGTCTTTTGATTTTCCAGCAGACTTCTTTCTTGAAGTTCTGGGCTTCTTGGTCGCAACCTTTTCTTCAGATACCTTTTCAAACTTTCGCTTCTTAGAACCTTTCTGAGACCCAGTAACCTTTTTCATCAAGTTTGTATACTCATATTTGTAGAGTAGGTTATTGTTGGCTATTTCACCGCCTCTCCGAGCTCAATGCCAAGCTTCTCCAAAGAAGTAGCATATCTTCGCACTAGCCCATCGTGTCCTTTCGCTCAGCTAGTCCTTTGGCATCTTAGGCTCAAGCCTTGAATTTTCTTCACAAACTTCATGAAGGCGCATTTCCCAGCTTAAAAGGGTTTTCCATCCTTTTGTCTTGTCGATTCAAAGAAGAACATCATGATCCATCGTTTCGCTTATCCGTCAAGACCTCCTTGTAGACCATCAAAGCATCCGTGAAGAATGCAAGCCAATACATCCCAAAGGAACCATCGATGTCCGGTTCGATGTCAAGAAGCTTGAACTCAGTGGGTGTATCTGATTTTTCAAGATCACACACGTCACTGTACAATTGTTTAACACCTTCAAGGAGATCATCATCCTTGGTGTTTATTTCAAAATCCTTTCCAAGATTTTGAAACTCATACAACTTACAAAAAGTTGTTAAGTCTAGAAGGATTTCCTTTCCTCGATCGAGGTTTTGATGACACTATTGCAAAGGTTTCGTAAACACAGAAATTATCCTGAGTTGTTGTAGAATTCAACACATCGAGTGATGAAATTCCACTGGGCGAGATAGAAAACCCTTGATTTGTGCCTTTTCAAGCATGTCAAGAATCGCCTTCGTCGCTTGGTTCTATATTGCAGCGTGAGGTATTCTCAACCATGGCACCACCCCAAATCATTCTGTGATTTGAAGTCCAATGGTCGATTAAAATCTCCTACCACGGTTGTTCATAATAACCAACTCGTGCTTGCTTTTCAGCATCAAAGGAGGATTGAGATTTCGTGGAAGAATTCTTTGGGGCCATCTCTTTATATAGT
Organism: Plantago major; assembly: GCA_026545765.1. Classification (NCBI taxonomy): domain Eukaryota; kingdom Viridiplantae; phylum Streptophyta; class Magnoliopsida; order Lamiales; family Plantaginaceae; genus Plantago; species Plantago major. The sequence continues at coordinate 48,103,888 of CM048841.1, read as the reverse complement.
GTAGGGAATTTGGATTGGTGTTTGAAAGAGATTTGATTCAGTAATTCTTTGCAGAAAAACTTAATCTTGATTTGCAGAGATTGTAGAAGGTTTGCAGAGAATCAAGAGAAGGTTTTGCTATTTTTGTGTAAGTCGGAATTTTGGATTAGGCGAAAGTGATTTCTTTTGCCAAAATCCTATATATATAGCAATAGAATCTCAACAGACAAATACATACAAATTGATTTTGTGTGTACGTATCTGTGATTTGCAAGCAGGCGTGAGCAAAAGCTAGTTCGGCATTAAATGCAAAGTGGGCTTTGTTACAGTCCACTATTTACTGTGAATTAATTTCCACTGTATAGATCAAACGCTTAACTTCATCAAGGGTCACCATTGCTTCTTCAACAATGATCACAATCAACAAGTGTAATTGTGCCCATTTAATGAATTTTGGCTATCTGAATCACGTTTTTGTATGACCAAGAACACTGTTTGAATCTGAATCTGTCTTATACTCAAGATTTTTCCAAGTTTTTCATCAAGATAGAAATAATGCGAATTTCAAGAGAGTAGTTGACTGCAGATAGTTGTACTATTCTGCTTTGTGTTCCCCATTTATAGAGTGATTCAGATATATGAGTTCCCGTCTCAGAGATCTTAAGCTGTCTTTTTGCTCTTTAGCCTTTTTGACTTCTGGATACCTGTTCCAGATTTCTCTTTTCTCTTCTCTGGATGTCCGTTCCAGATACCTCTTCTCTGGATGCCCGTTCCAAATTCCTGAACTTTTTCAGTTCATTGGTAGTTCCATTAGTCCAAGACTATGTCTTAAGGCTAAGAATCTACTTTCTTGTAGTGGCTTAGTGAAGATATCTGCAAGTTGGTCTTCTGTGCCAATCTTGAGTATCTCTATATTGCCTTTTTTAACATGGTCTCTGATGAAGTGATGTCTAACATCAATATGCTTTGTTCTGGCATGAAATTTAGGATTCTGTGTAATCGCAATAGCACTTCTGTTGTCACAGAAAATGGGAGTTTTCTTTTCATCAAGTCCATAGTCTTTAAGTTGTTGTTGTATCCACAGAATTTGTGTTGCACAATAACCAGCAACAATATATTCAGCCTCTGTGGTAGAAGTTGCAATTGAGTTTTGCTTCTTGCTAAACCACGAGATAAGTCTAGTACCCAGAAACTGACAAGTTCCTGAGGTGCTTTTCCTATCAAATGTTGATCCAAGATAATCGCCCCCGAGTACCGCTAAACTCAATCCGCTTTTAGGATACCACAATCCTACATCTATCGTACCTTTTACATACCTTAATATTTTCATAGCAATGTTTTAGTGTGTTTGCATCGGATTTGTCTCGAAATCTAGCACACACTCCAACGGCGATTGAATATCGTGTCTACTTGCGTTGAGGTAAAGTAGTGAACCTATCAATTTCCTATACTTATGTTCTTCAACACTCTTATCCGATTCAAGATAGGTCATTTTGGTTCCAATGCTCATAGGTATCTTAGCATTCTTTCGTAAGGCTTAAGATTGAATTTTGTGAGCATATCTTTTGCATACTTTGTTTGACTAATGAATATTCCATCATTGAGTTGCTTGACTTGCAATCCTAGAAAATAATTCATTTCTCCCATCATGCTCATCTCAAACTTACTTTTCATGAGATTTGTAAAGTCATTACAAAGTTGCTTGTCCTTAGATCCAAATATGATGTCATCAACATATACTTGATCTAAGAGTAGTTTCCCATCATGATTTAAGGTAAATAAAGTTTTATCAACTTCACCTTTCTTGAAACCACTTTCCAGAAGGTATTTGGCCAAAGTGTCATACCATGCTCTAGGAGCCTGTTTCAGTCCATACAGAGCTTTCTGTAGTTTATAGACCATTCTACTTTCTGAGGAAACTTCAAAGCCAGGTGGTTGCTCAACATAAACTTCTTCTGCAAGTTCACCGTTCAAGAATGCACTTTTGACATCCATCTGATAAACTTTAAAATCTTTATGAGCTGCAAAGGCTAGAAAGAGTCTTATTGCATCCAATCTGGCAACTGGTGCATATGACTCATCAAAATCTAAGCCTTCAGTCTGGGTAAATCCATTGGCAACCAATCTTTGCTTTGTTTCTGGTTATTTCACCAGATTCATTCATTTTGTTTCTGAAAACCCACTTGGTTCCAATCACAGATATTCCTTCTACAAATGGAACTAGTTTCCAGACTTTGTTTCTCTCAAATTGATCCAACTCTTCTTGCATTGCGTAGATCCAGCCTTGGTCTCCTAATGCTTCTTCTATATTTTAGGTTCAATATTTGAGATGAAACATCCAAAGAGAGAATTAGCATTTTCACTATTGCTCTCCTAGTCCTAACACCTTGATTAATTGGTCCAATCACATCTTTTGCGTGATGATCCTTGATCCATCTCATCATAGGTTTAGTGCTAGTAGGATCAATATCCAAATGATTCAATGTGAATCATCGATTTTGATTTGATACTTTTCAAGATTCAAGTCATTTTGCTCCTCGTATGGCAATTAATGTCCGACACTTGTTCAAAGGTTTGAGCTATCCGGAACATGTCTTTCGTGGAGATTATTTCCAGATAGCTTCATGATGAATATCTTCGCCCATTTCGGAAGTTTCATAGGAAATTCTTCATCATGTTTGTGAGTCATTCGTTGTTACTAGGCATATCAAGCTTTTCACGCCGAGTCATCCTCACTTTCCATAATGATGTTTTCTCGAGGATTCTTCTTCGTAATCCTCAACATTAGTTCTTTGAACCTTCCGAGAGTTCATCATTAGGAGGTGTTTTCTTACCTTCATAGAATACAACATGAACCGATTCTTCAATTTTCTTTGTTCTTTTGTTGTAAATTTCAGTAGCTTTGCTATTCGTGGAATAACCAAGAAATACACCTTCATCTGCCTTTGGTTGAAATGTTCTCAGATAATCTTTTCCATTGTTTAGAACAAAACATTTACAACCAAATACTCTCAGATGTTTGATATTAGGGGGTCTACCAACCAAGATTTCATAAGGGGTCTTGTCATGGTGTTTGTTTATCAAACATTTGTTCTGAGTGTAGCAGGCTGTGTTTACAGCTTCAACCCAATAAACTTCACTTATTTCAGTGTCAGCTAGCATCGTCCTTGCAGCTTCTTTAAGGCTTCTGTTTTTCCTTTCTGCAACACCATTTTGTCGAGGTGTTCTTAGAGGAAAGTTGGTGTTGTATACCTTGCAGTACAAAACTCCTTTATGTAATCGGTTGACAAACCGCATCATGGTCTGCTCGATTGCAGATACCTTGTCATTTTTCATGACTTCAAGCTTTTTCAAAGAAGTTTGGTATCTCCACCGGCATCGATTTGTGTTTCGTAAAGACAACCCAAGTGAATCTTGAGAAGTCATCTACAACAACTGCATATACTTCTTTCCTGCATAACTAGTTACGTATGATTCAAAAGATCCATGTGTAATAGTTGCGTTGGTTTAACACTAGAGTGTCGATTTTGGACTTGAAAGAGATCTTAGATTGTTTCCATCCGACAAAGTGCGTATAATCATTCTTTCTCGAAAGATGTTTTGGGAAGGCCAACCACTAACTCTTTCGCAAGTCTGCTCGTAGTTTTGAAGTTCAAGTGACTCATTCTTTTGTGCCATAACCAAGGTTTTCCGTAGACCAGATTGACTCACCATGAGACATTCTTTAGTTGTGGCAGATGCCCAATCGCAACATAAAGATCGCTTTTCCGCCGAAAGCAACCAAGACTGCCTCGCTTGACTCATTGTCAATTAGTTTGCGATTTTGCTTTGAATTTTACAAGAAAACCTTTGTCGCAAACTGCTCATGCTAAATAGATTATATTTGAAATCCTTAACATGTAATACGCCAAAGGATTGTTAATGTTCCTAATTTGACGCTACAAATCCTGTAGACGGATTTAATTCTCCTCCAGCAAATCTGATATCTGGTCCTGTGTTGCAAGCTTTGTAACCGACCAGATTTGCTTTGTCTCCTGTCATGTGCTTTCCACATCCACTATCAAATAGCCATTGTGCTTTAGTCCAGGAAGCATTCTGCACACAACAGGAAACAGGAGATTAGGTTCTCAATTTACATTGAACTATCAGACTAAACAATCTTCCAAAGAGGAATCCATTTTTGAATGAATTTCCTTGGAAAATTATTTTGTCTGATAGGAACATAAGGAGGAATTCTAATTGAATGATTATCATTATTAAGAATTATTTTCTTCCTTGGTGTGTTCCTAGGTGCTCCATTTGGTGCTTTCAGATACCTGTCAGGTTTCTGAGTTTGCTTTTCAAAGAACTTAGCTTTCTTGCCAGATTTCTTCTAGCCTCGGCATTCAGATTTTCAGGGTTTGATTCAACTTCCACTTCGATAATTGCTTTGAGCAATTCTAGCCTTTAGCCATCGTTCTTGCTCCCTGCTTTATTCATGAGCAAGTTGTTTCACGATGCCTTTATAGCCAATACCGCTTCGAGCACTTGAAGCTATCTCGAGATCTTTTCGTTCGCCAGCTTTGCTAGTCTCGGTTGGTCCAATTTCTTTCCGTAAAGTGACATGGGAGAATTTGCCTACCGCAATTCTACCCTTTTGAGAGACATAGCATCGCTGGTGTTTACACTTTTCAAAGGTTGTGTTTCTTTTCGTAGACGTGCCCAACAGCTTTGTTTTTGACTTGTTTTTCCCACAAAGGTTTAGTCGCGAATCGCCTTTCCTTTGTCAACAATCTTTGTCTTCCGACCGATACTATAGATTGCATGGGAACCATCTTGTCGAGTACTTACAAATGTTCTTCTTTCCTCACTCTTATTCAGAGTGATAGAACAATCATTCTGTAATCACCCAAGTCCTTTCTTTTTCAAGGATCTCTTAAGTAAGATTGTACTTCAAGAAGAGTGTCACTAGCTTTGCATAAGATTGAAAAGATAATTCTTCTTTTCGAGTTCCTTGTTCTTTAAAGAAGATCTTCATATTTCTTTCGTAATTCACCATCGCTTCTTTATGTGACTTTTCAGCCTCGTATATCCGAGCTTTGAGAAATGCATTTTCAAAGATCCTTTTCTCGATATCTTAACTAATTGAGAATTTTCCTTTGCAAGAGAATTCTTTTCTTCTTCAAGATTTTCGCTCTAGCTCGGATCATTAGAAATTTCTTTCATAGATGTCAAGTTCTTTCCGAGATTTTCTAGATCTTTTATTTCTTCTTCATCACTTTCATAAGTATAACAAGAAGTATGTGTTACCTCATCACCATAAGATGATTTCTATGTTAGAGATGTCCGATCCAATTTCAAAGAACTCCACAAATTTCATTCTTCTTGAGGCCGAAGTCGAATATATCATGAGTAACTCCACAAAATTCTGGTGATGGTAAGGTTGAGTCATACGAAATGTCATCTTCGAAATCTATCTCAATGTCAAGAGCATCCATTGAGTTTGGATTTTCTTTCTTTCTTCGCTTATTAAAGGTTTCGCTTCTTCAAGATTCTTCTATCTTTCTTGTCACCGCCCTTAGTTTGTTGAAGTGACAATCCTTCTTGAAGTGACTGTGTTTCTAACAATAGAAACAAATATCGCTTCCAATTTCTATTTCCTCAAGACATGATGCTTTCTCGAAATGGGTTTGTTCAAATAGCTTTGCATATTTTTGTATCGGTGATAGTTTGAGCCTAGATGCTTTTTCACTTTCTCTTCGCTTTTCTTCTCTCAATTTCTCGACATATATTTGCTCATTTGCTTTGGCAAAGAAGAGCATCCTCGCCTCTTCCTTGCTTTTCTTCTTTCAAGTTCCTTGAGCAACTAGAGTAATATTCTCGCAACTTTTCATTGTTTGTTCTCTTTGTGTTGTCTCATAATCAACCGTAGCAAGATGTGAGAATAGTTCCACGGAGTGATATTTGGCATTCCTTGGTTAAAATAAAAGAATTTAGTATGCTCCTTGTGGTTAAGACTTCGACAATAGTCTTAATCTTTTCTCGACCGAGTATCGTTGCTTTCCCAAGTGTTGCCATATCACTCATGAGAGTGGTAAATCAAATCAAGTTCTTCCAGAGTTTCAAGGTCCTTGTTTGAAATTTTGAAATTTCAACTTGAGAAATTCAACTTGTTTTCTTTGGTTTTCGCCCGCAAGACAGATTTCTTCCATCGCTACCGTGCAATCTTTCATTGCTTTAGCACCCCACGCTTTTAATCAGATGTGCTCAGGTGTCGATCTGATGATGATATTACGAGCTTGACCATCCAGACGATTTCTCTTGGCATCTTTCGATGTCCATAGTTCTCTGGGCTTTGGTTCGTAAATAACTCGACTAGTAGATCTCCCACTTGTCGACGATCGCTTGTGAAGATCCTTCGCTTTGATCTCTGCCTCTACCATTAGAAACCTCCATGACTTGTTGAAGTCGTTGAATGACTATCGGGCCATTCTTTATCACTTCGATCATTTCGGCCACTTATGGCTTCAAGGTGGAGTATCATGTTATTTTTCCATTTCTCGTAGTTCTCTGGTTTGAGAACGGGTGCATCACTCAGAGACATTCCTGCACACTTAACACACAAATTAAATAGTCCTCGAAAATGACAAAGTTCCTTCACCTATCTGGGGATCTAGGTTCAAGATGTATTGTCAGAACCTCCCCGCTCGATACCACTTGTTGGTCCAGATAACGGCAAAGTAAAAGACTAGGGGGGTGAATAGTCTTTTAAAACTTTTGTCGATAAAACTATTTCTCGATATCCGTAGATATCCGATACTTAGATTCAGCGGAAGACTTAAGATAGATAAGTGCGTAAATGCTAAAGTGTGTGTGTGTGTTGTCAAATGTAAGTACGTAAAAGTAAATAACATGAAGTATAGTGGTATCTGGAGGTGGTGTAATCCTCCAACTAATCCACTTCGGTCTTCCAAAGACCTAGAATTCACTAGAATAGATAATTGGGGTCACCTTACAAAAATCCTATTCTAAGATTCCTTAAACAAATGGTTCCCAACCAAATGTTCCCCCTGAGTTGTTCCCTGCTTTCACAAACCAAGTACTTCAGACTCGTAAACCTTTTGAGCTTCTCAGCTTCCCAAGCTAAGTACTTCGTGCTCAATAACCTTGAGTTATTCCTTAGTTTCCCAAATCAAGTACTTCCTCTACTCCGCTAACCTTGAGTTATTCCCCATTTTCCAAACTAAGTACTTCCTGCATCCACGCCAGCTTATGGTGTTGGTTTGCTTGAGTTGTCGATGAGCTTCTTTATTAACTTTTCACCATCGATAGCTCGTGAATCAAGTATACTTAATACACTTTTCAATGTATGGTATCTTGTTCTTTTATCGACCCAAGTCTTAGATAAATGTTCAAGAGAATGAATCTTTATACTTGATCTTTCAATTCAACACTTTCACATATAGCGTTGCTTGTTTAGGATCGTGACACGAGAACTTCAATTGTTACTCAAGATCAAGAGCTTTGGTCGCAATGTAAAGCTTTGAGGATAAGTAATTTGCTCGAGATAGCTAGATATGTGTTCAAAGGTAAGTTCTTCAGTTGTGTATCTTCTCGTCGCCTAAGTGTTGATATTTATGGATGAATTTGAGTGCTTGAATAGTATCCATTAGCTTAAATCAAATTCAAACTATTGATATCTCGTATATTATCGTAGTAGTTTGTCTTCTTCTTCGGTTACCGCTGCTTTTGTTCGTATATCTCGTCTTCGCATTTAATGCATTGTACTATACTTTTGTCCTCAGAGTGCCAACGAACTATGCTTTGTATCGTAGACTTAACTTTATCGATTTCTCCGAGTTTTAGCACGTCCTTGTCTTCAATCTTCAGATACACTTTATTGAAACAACTTTGTTGCAATATATTTCTTTTTCAGAAATGTGGTTTAAAGCTCAAGGTATCTGAGTGTAGATATCTGTGGGACACTTTCCTTGTTTCCAGATGGACCTCTTGACTTCTTAGATATCTCTTGTGACATGATTTGTTTAGCAATCATTCGCCTTCAAGAAATCGTCAAGGTATTCGCAAAACTATTTCAAGAATCTTGTGCGCTTTCTTCAAATCTTCAATGTCGTTGAACTTGTTCGCTTGGATGTCTTCTTCGTCTTCTTCATAAAATAAAAATTATATTTTGAGACCTAACATCCTATACAAGATTAGCTAGACTATCATACTTAGTGGGTTTCTCTTTACAATGTTCAAGTGAACCAAGAGTACTAATCACCTTTCTGAGACTAAGATAAGTTATCATGTTGCTGATCAAAATCTAAACAGATATTTCTAACAAAATATCTAACAAATTTCCTAACAGAGTGCAACTCAATTCCCTCCCCTGGTTGATCATTCTGAGCAGATGCCTCAGTTTGAACACTCTCATTGAGTTGGGGAACCTGTTCTTTGACAGGATTTTCTTCAGCAAGGAAAGATGCTGGTATCTCATGCTATAACTCATATCATCTCAACAAAGATCCACTATCGGGTTGTGGTTGGTGTGGTGATTATGATCCGATGAAGAAGGTGATGTCAGATGGGCCTATCCAGACCGCTCGAGATGACTTTTAAGTGTCGAGGCAATGGCAGATCCTCCAACACTAAGTTGCCACTCATCGTAGCATCTTCAATATGCTCAAGTGTTACTTGCTCGATGGTGTTTTTGTCCATGATCTTGGACACGCTTGTTCTTCAAAGAACCTTTGAACTAGTTGCTTTTCAAAGAACCTCGGGGATTATTGCTTCTCATCTTCGCATTCCTCATCAAAACTGGATCAATTATCAACAATCCCTGTTGCTTCTTCAGAGAGTGTTTGAAGTTTTTCACTGCTTTTATCAGCATTGATAAGTTCATCAGCAAGGCACTCTGCAACATTGATGAGTTCATCTGCTTTTATTAGTTCATCAGCAGTGGCGGCAGATATCTGAGAGTCGACATCCACAATGGGTATGTCTACTGATTTGCCAGCAGACTTCTTTCGTGAAGTTCTAGGCTTTTTGGTCACAACGGAATCCTCAGATACCTCACCAGTCTTTCATTTCTTGGAACCTTTTTGAGATGCAGTAACCTTTTTCATCATGTTTGTATACTCGTATTTGTAGAGTAGGTTACTATTGGCAATGTCTGTCGTCTCTCTGAGCTCAATGCCAAGGCACTCCAGTAAGTAGCAAATTTTCAAATTCATAGCTTACTATGGCTTTTGGCTCACCAGTTCTTAACGATTTTAGGCTCAAAGCCTTGTATCTTCTTCACAAATTTCATGAAGGTGTACTTCCCCCAATTAAAAGGGTTTTCCAGCCTTTTGTTTTGTTGATTCAACAAGAACATCATTATCCAGCATTCTTGGCTTATCTGCTCAGCTCCTCCTTGTAGACCAACAAAGCATCTGTGAAGGATACATGCAAACACATCCCAGTGAACCAACAGATGTCTGGTTCTTATGTCAGCAAGTTTGAAGTCGATGGGTGTGTCTGGCTTGTCAAGATCACACACATCACTGTAGAGCTTTTTGACATCCTCAAGGAGATCTTCATCTTGGTGTCAATTTCAAAATCCTTTCCAAGATTTTGAAGTTCAAACAGCTCACAGAAAGTTGTTTCGTCCAACAAAATTTAATGTCCTTGGACTTTAGTCTTGATAGACACTGTCTCAGTGCCTTCAGAGACTTCGGAAATAATCGTGCAGTTGTTGTAAAACTCCAGGACATCCAATGAAGAAACTCCACTGCGAAGAGCAGATAGAAAGCCCTTGATTTGTGCCTTTTCAAGCATATCAAGCACCAACTTCCTGTCAGCTTGGTTTTCAATTGTAGCAACGAGGTATTCCTCAATCATGGCACCACCCCAAATCATCCTGTGATTTGAAGTCCAATGATAAGGATTGAACTCTCCAATCAATCGATTGTTTGTTATAACCAACACTGGTGCTTGCATTTTAGCAGTACCAGAGGTAGTAGCTTGGGATTTCTGGGTAGAAGCACGTTTTGGAGCCATCTCCTTAAATAGTGAAAGTTTTTGAAAAAACGGAAAGAGATTAAGGTGAGAGTTTAGTGATTCTTTGCAGAATAACTGAGCGAAGAACAGAGATTTGCAGAAAACTTTGAAAGGTTTTTGCTATTTCCGTGTAAGTGAGAATGTCGATTAGGAGAGTGATTTCTTTTGCCAAAATCCTATATATATAGCATCTTACTCTTAACAGACATATACATACAAATTGATTTTGTACATATGTATCTGTGCAAATGTAGATAGGCGTGGGTAAAATTCATTTTGGTAGCTCCATTAACCCAAGACTATGTCTCAAGGTTAAGAACCTGCTTTCTTGCAAATGCTTTGTAAAGATATCTGCAAGTTGGTCTTCAGTACCAATCTTTAGTATCACTATATTGCCTTTTTAAACTTGGTCTCTAATGAAGTGGTGTCTAACATCAATGTGTTTGGTTCTTGCATGAAACTTAGGATTCTGAGTTATCGCAATAACACTTGTGTTATCATAGAAAATCGTGTTTTCTCTTCATTGATCTCATAATCTTCGAGTTGTTGTATCCACAATATCCGGAAGCACAACACCCAAAGAACAATATATTCAGCCTGTGGTGGATGTGGCAATTGAGTTTTGTTTCTGTCAACCATGATATTAACTGCACCAAGAAATCGACAAGTTCCCGAGGTGCTTTTTCTATCAAGCAATGATCCAAAGATAGTCAGATCGTAATAGCCAACTAAACTCAATCCACTATCTTTTGGATACCACAATCCAACTTCTACAAGACACTTTACATACCTTAATATTTTCATAGCAATGTTGTAGTGTGATTGCATCGATTTGTCTGAAATCTAGCACACACTCCAACTGCATGTTGAATATCAGGTCTACTTGCAGTGAGGTACAGTAGAGACCCAATCAATTCCCTATACACTATTGTCAGATTCAGTATAGGTCATTTTGGTTCCAATGCTCATAGGTATCTTAGCATTCTTTTCAGAAGTCTTTAGATTAAACTTGTTGAGCATGTCCTTTGCATACTTTGTTTGACTAATGAATATTCCATCATCGAGTTACTTGCAAATTTTCTAGGAAGTAATTCAATTCTTCCAGCATGCTCATCTCAAATTTACATTTTAATGAGTTTAGCAAAGTCTTCACAAAGTTGCTTGTTTTTAGATCCAAATATAATGTCATCAACATATACTTGAACTAGAAGTAGTTTCCCTTCATGGTTCAAAGTAAAGAGTGTTTTATCAACATCTCCTTTCTTGAAGCCACTATCTAGCAAGTATTTGGCTAAAGTATCATACCATGCTCTCGGAGCCTGTTTCAGTCCAAACAGAGCTTTCTGAAGCTTATAAACCATTCTACTTTCTGTGGAAAGCCTGGTGGTTGTTCAACATAGACTTCTTCAGCAAGTTCACCATTTAGGAATGCACTTTTAACATCCATCTGATAAACTTTAAAGTCATTATGAGCTACAAAGGCTAGAAATAGTCTAATTGCGTCCAATCTTCCAACTGGAGCATATGACTCGTCAAAATCTAGTCCTTCAGTCTGGGTGAATCCCTTGGCAACCAACCTTGCTTTATTTCTGGTTATTTCACCAGACTCATTCATTTTATTTCTGAAAACCCACTTGGTTCCAATTACAGATATTCCGTCAACAAATGGAACTAGTTTCCAGACTTTGTTTCTCTCAAATTGATCCAACTCTTCTTGCATTCCAGAGATCCAATCTTGATCCTTTAATGCTTCTTCTATAGTTTTAGGTTCAATATTCGAGATGAAACATCCATAAAGAGGGTCAGCAATTGCTCTCCTAGTTCTAACTCCTCGTCTAATCTGATGATCACATCCTTTGCAGATGATTTCTTATCCATTTCATAATGGGTTTTGAACTAGTAGGTCAATATCATTTTGATCCGAATGTGAATCAATATGATCCCGATAGGATACTTGTGCAAGATTCAGATATCCGCACATGGGAAATGCCATGGATATCCGACACTTTTTCGGTTAGAGATATCCGAATTTGATTTTAAGCAATCTCATTCTCGTAAACCTCTTCATGATGAAGGTTCTCAAGAATCAGCCCATTTCGGAATTCTCATAGGAAATTCTTTATCATGTCTTAGAGTCATCCGTTGTTACTAAGCAATGGTTGTTTTTCATCGTTAGATTCATCCTCTAAGTGAATGATAGAGTTTCCTTTTGAGGATTCTTCTTCAGAATCTTTAATCATTAGTTATTTGAACCTATCTGAGAGTTCTTCATTCAAGAGTACTTTCTTGTTTCCTTCGTAGAAGACAACATGAACAGATTCTTCAATCTTTTGCGTTCTTTTGTTGTAGATTCTGTAGGCTTTGCTATTCAGAGAATAACCAAGAAATACTCCTTCATCTTCTTTTGGTTGAAATGTTCTCAAGTATTCTTTTCCATTGTTAAGAACAAAACATCTGCAACCAAACACCCTTAGATGTATGACACTAGGGGGTCTACCAATCAAAAGTTCATAAGGAGTTTTGTCATGGTGTTTGTTAATCAAACATCTATTTTGAGTGTAGAGGCTGTGTTAACAGCTTCAATCCAATAGATTTCACTTATTTCAGTGTCAGCAAGCATTGTTCTTGCTGCTTCTTTTAGGGTCATATTCTTCCTTTCAGCAACACCATTTTGTTGTGGTGTCCTTACGGAGATAGTTGATGTTGTATATCTTTACAGGTACAAAACTCTTTTATGTACTGGTTCACAAACTCAGTACCATGGTCTGTTCTGATTACAGATACCTTGTCATTTTTCATGACTTCAAGCTTATTCAGCAAGTTGGGTATCTCAACCCTTGTATCAGATTTTTGTTTGAGAAATACAACCCAAGTGAATCTTGAGTAATCATCAACAACAACCGGACCATACGTCTTTCCTGCATAGCTAGTTAAAGAGGATTCAAAAAGATCCATATGTAACATTTGCAGTGGCCTTTCACTGGAGTGTCTAGTTTTAGACTTGAAAGATTTTTTGGATTATTTTCCCATTTGGCAAGCTAAGCATATACCATCTTTTCTATATACCATTTTGGGTAAACCAACCACCAATTCTTTCTTGGCTAGCTTGTTCAGAGTTTTGAAGTTCAAGTGACTCATTCTTTTATGCCATAGCCAGTTTTCTTCAGTGTGGCCAGATTGACTAACCATGAAACATTCTTCAGTTGTGGCAGATGCCCAGTTAGCAACATAATGATTTCCTTTTCGCCTTACAACCAAGACTATCTTCTTTGACTCATTGTCAATTACTTTGCATAGTTTTGACTTGATCTTGATAGTGTACCCTTTGTCTACCAATTGACTCATGCTTAGGAGATTATATTTCAATCCCTTTACATGTAGTACTTCAGAGATTGTAAGAGCTCCAAACTTCAGATTGCCAAATCCTATGGTTGGATTTTCATCTCCTCCAGCAAACCTAATAATTGATCCTTTATCGCATTTTCTATAGTTGATCAGATTTGCTTTGTCTCCTGTCATGTGCTTCCCACATCCACTATCAAAATGCCACTTCGGGTTCTTCCTCAGAGTGTTCTGCACAAGACAGGAAATATGGAGTTAGGCTCTCATTCCAATAATGGAACCTTCTGGACTAAAGAATATCCCTGTAGGAATCCATTTCTGAATGAACTTCCTTGGGGTATTCTTTTGTCTTGTTGGAACATAAGGAGGAATTAAATGATTAGTGTCATTATCATTTAAAGCTATTTTCCTTCTTGATGTGTTCCTTGGTGCTCCTCGTGGTGCTTTCAGATACTGCCGATTGTTGAGTCTCTTTCAAAGAACTTAGCTTTCCTTGCTGCACTTCTTCTAGCCTCGCATTTAGAGTGGTCGAATCTGCTCTTTATTCCACTTCGATGATTGCTATGCTAACTCGCTTTCATCCATCGTTCTTGCTCTTGTTTATACTCATGAGCGAGTTGTTTCCCGATGGCTTTATAGCCAATGCCATTTCGAGCACCTGGCACTGTCTGAGTTCTTTTCTCAGCAGCTTTGCTAGTCTCTGGAACGACTTTCTTTCTAGAAAACGTGATATTGGAAAATTTGCCTGCTCCTGCAATTTTTCCTTTCTAAGAGACATAGCACTGTGGGTGATTACACTTTTCAGTGTTATGTTTCTTTACAGAAACGTTCCCAACAGTTTTCTTTTGGACTTGTTTTTCACACAAAGGTTTGGTCGCAACTACCTTTCCTTTGTCAACAACCTTAGCTTTCTGACCAATGCTATATGTTATTTGGGAACCATCTTGCTGAGCACTAACAAATGTTATTCTTTCGTCACTCTTATTCAGAGTGATAGAACTATTTGTTTGTGTGTCCAACCCAAGTCCTCCCTTTTCTGAAGGATCTCTTAAATAAGAGTGGACTTCAGTAAGAGTGTCACTAGCTTTGGCATAGGATTGAAAAGATAATTCTTTCTTCTTGAGTTCCTCATTTTCAGAAAGAAGATCTTTATTTTCCTTTTGGAGTATATCCATTGCCTTTCTGTAATCTCCGCTTCAGTATATCGTGCTTTGAGAAATGCATTTTCAAAGATCCTTTTCTCAGATATCTTGAGTAATTGTGAATTTTCCTTCTCAAGAGAATTCTTTTCTTCTTCAACAATGTCGATTCTAGCTCGGATCATTTGAAATTCTCTTTTGTAGAGATCAAGTTCTCTTTTGAAATATTCTGAATCTCTGATTTCTTCCTCATCATTCTCATAAATTATGAATTGAGAAATGTTGGTTACCTCGTCAGCCATTAGGCAAGGCTCAATGTTGGACCAATCTAGATTGATCTCCTCAGCAACCCCACATATTTCCCTTTTCTTTTGACCAAAGTCAACTAATTCATGAGTGATGCCACATAATTTTGGAGAATGTAGTTTGGTATCATCTGAGTCTTCTTCCTCAGATTCTGACTCAATATCAAGAGCATCCAGTTGGATTTGAATCTTTTTCCTTTCTTCAGTGAGCATAGCAATCTGACCAATCTTGAAGTTTCTTCTATCTTTCTTGTCACCTGTCTTTAGCTTATTGAAAACAGGGCAATCTCTTTTAAAATGACCAGGTTTCTGACAATAGAAACAGATATCGTTTTCGATTTCTGCTTCCTTAGTACTAGATGCTTGCTGACCCGGCTTGACAGCTGCATATTTTTGTATTGGTGATAGTTTGAGCCTAGATGCTTTTTCAGCTTTTCTTTGGCTTTTCTTCTCTCAATCTCCCGACTGACATATTTTCTCATTTGCTTTACAGCAAGAGCATCTGCCTCAGTCATTTCCTTGGTATTCTTCTTTTCGTATACCTTGTGTTACTAAAGTAACATTGTGAACTTTCTCAGCAATTGTTTTTTCTCTCTGAGTAGTTTCATAGTTGATAGTAGCTATGTGGGAAAAGAGTTCTACTGGAGTGATATTTGGCATTCCTTGGTTGAAATAAAAATACTGTTGATCTAGATAATGACAAAGTAAAAGACTAGAGGCGGGGTGAATAGTCTTTTAAAACTTTTGTCGATAAACAAGGTTTCTCAGATATCTGTGAAGATTTCTGATACTTAATTTTAGAGAGCTAAGACTTTTCGTGATAAGTGCGTGTTTCAAGAAGATAGGTGTAAATACCTTGCAAGGTAAATAAAGCAAGTAATAAAATGCGAAAGTAAATAACACGCCTTTTTATAGTGGTATCCAAGGTGGCGAATCCTTCAACTAATCCACTTCGCCTTTCTCGCACCTAGAATCCACTAAGACAGATAATTGAAGTAACCTTACAAATATCTTCTCTTGATTCCTAATTACACTAGGTTCCCAACCAAGTGTTCCCCCTGAGTTATTCCCCGACTTTCACAGCCAAGTACTTCCTGTACTCAGAAACCTTTTGAGCTATTCCTTAGTTTCCCAAACTAAGTACTTCCTATGCTCAGTATCCATGGAGTTATTCCTTAGTTTCCCAAACAAAGTACTTCCTGTACTCCACGCCGATTAAGGTGTTGGTTAAGGTAGTTTGTCAGGTGAGCTTCTTTAATAACTTGTTCAGTTATGCAGATAGCTCTAAGAATCAAGTATACTTAATACACTTTGCAATGTATGGTATCTTGTTCTTTACTAACCCAAGTCTATGTTAAATGTTCAAGAGAATGAATCTCAGATATCAAATCTTAATTCAATTCTTTTACAAATAGCAATGCTTGTTAAGGATCATGACACTTAGAACTTTTGTGCTACTTAGAATCAAGAGCTTTGGTCGCAACAGAAAGGTTGAAGTTAAGTAGTGTGCTTGAGAGAGCTTGTGAGAGTATTCAATGTAAGTTCAGTGTTGTAAGGTATAAGTTCTGTGTGTATTCTCAAGCAGTCTAAGTGTTGATATTAATAGATGAATTTGAGTGCCGTTTGAATAGTATCCGTTAGGCGTAAATCAAATTCAAACTATTGATATTTGAGTGTAATCAGTAGTACGCTTGTCTTCTTCTTCGGTTACCGCTTTTGTTCGTATATCTCATTCGAGCATTTAATGATTTGTACTATACTTTATCCTGTAGTGCCAACGGAACTATGCATTGTATTAGAGATCTTTTACTATCAGAGTTCTCTGAAGCTTTGCACGTCCTTTTCAGAAATTATCACAACTTCAGATACCACTGGTTGAAACAACTTATAATATATTTCTTTTCAGAAACATAGTTTATGTTCAAGGTATATGAGTGTAGATATCTGTGGGCACTTTCCTTGTTTCAGAAACCTTTTGTTTCTCAGATATCTTTTGCAACACTGTTTATTTAAAAACGCTTGTCTTCAAGATATCTGGTCATAGGTATCTGAAAACCCTTGTCTTCAGCAATCTTGTGCAGTCTTCAAATCTTCAAATTCGATGAACTTTTCCTGCTGGATGCCTTCTTCTTGGTCTTCTTTAGAGGAATAAAAAATTACATTCAGAGACCTAACATCCTATACAAGATTTGCTAGACTATCATACTTAGTGAGTTTCCTCTTTTACGCTGCTCAAGTGAACCAAGAGTACTAACCACCTTTCGAGCTAAGATAAGTCATTAGGTTCGATCAAAATCTAAACAGATATTCCTAACAAATTTCCCCATTTTGATCACCAACGATGACTATCCGACCTTATTACAACTGATGAGGAAACAATCCACCACTTAATCATTTCTTATGATCCTTTAATTCATATAATTATGCGTAAAGTAAACATCAACCAAACCACAAGGTGTGATCTTTGCTGACAAGTTATCTTTTATAGATTGATATCTGAGAGTAGGTTCATCAGATATGTTACAATGAAAGTTCAGATAACTTTTACATGATAAAACAACAATAAGATACAACAAGAAGACACAAAATTACATAGTAAATTAGGACAACAGAGTAACCAAGCTCTGTGAACATCCTAACAAACTAGTCTTCAAGTCTTCAAAATCTTCAAGTCTTCAAAACAGTTCCATGGATAAATCTGCAAATTTCCTATCACCAAACCTTTTTTATATCATCAGAGTAGTCATAGAGAAGAGTTCTGATAATCATATCTGTCTCTCTGGCAAATCCACAGAGTTCCTTGTAGGTTTTGGTGGGATTCTTCTTGGCAAATTGTTTGACCCACAGATACTTTCCCCATTTCCAGGCATGCTCGATTCTGATATCTGATAGTTTGAAGTATTCATAAATGATCTTCGATATTTGATGTCACCTTGTATTGATCTTCGCCATAGAAGGACTCATAGCGCTCCCAAAGAAGTCTTGTTGCACTGCTCCATGATGTTGGGAATTCTGTGCACATCATCTGGCTTTCCATAAGGACATTCATCAGAAAGGTTCTTCTTCATGGCTTCTATTCTCTTGATTACTTCAAAATCCAACCAGACTTTGATGTGATTGGTATTAATCAAGATTGGCTTGTCTTTTCTCCATGTCATGAGCTGTTTATGGATTGTTTCTGAAAATCTTTCATTTACCAGTAAGTGCTTGAGTTCCAGAATTCAGTAGCCATTTTTCTGATTTATGCACCTGTAGACAGAGGAATTGTTGTTGGTCTTCACATACTCAATCTTGGCTTCTTCAGGCCTGAGTGGTAGTTGAAGTTTTCTTTGTTCAGCTCTCAGCCTGTTCCTCCTTTGTCTTGAGTTTTCCCTTGAGGGATTGCTTGAAGAACCACCCTAGATTGACTTGGTATTTCCAGAGGGTGTTTTTGCTGTCAAAGGCTTTGCAGCTATGGGCTCAGTTAGGCTATCAATTTTGCTTTTTCTATGAAGAGGAGCTTCATCTTCATCAGTCTCTTCATCATCATCATCATCAAGATTAATTCTTGTGAGAATTTTGCAGGCTTCTTTATTGCCCTGGGATTTGATTTGGCCTTCTTCTTCTTCTTCTTCAGAAGACTCTTCAATCCCTTTTACTTGTCTTCTCCTTGGAGCCTTGGTACTCCTTGGAGGTCTTTTTGCCATGGCCCTTGTTACCATTGTTGTTTCTTCAGTTGGTTGCTGGGAAGTAGCTACTATTTGGAAAGTAGCTTGACTTGATGAGGGATCATTTATTCTGAGTGGTGGCTGGGAAGTTTTCTTGTTTCCTCTTTCTTTCTGAGCAGCACCAACTCTAGATTTGATCTTACCTTCCCCTTCTTCCCATTCCCCCTGACTTTGAGGTCCAGATTTGTACAATCCTTCCCCCTTAGTTATTGTTGGCTGACTAAGTCTCATAAAGGATTCTGAGAGAGACTCAAAATGTCCTTGTATGTAGTTATAGGCAGTGACCAACTTCTGAAGTTCAGCTTTGAGCTCCTGATTTTGTTTGATAAGTCCATTTTCCTTATTAGTGAGCTCTGCCAATGGGCCTAGTATGGCATCTACTTTTCCAGCAGTGTAACTTGCCTCATGAAAAGTTTTTTCAGCTAATGACACATCATCGTCCCTTACCATTCCCAGATCCTTTTGAGCAATAACCATACTGGTTGTTCTCTGAGTGATGAGCTCAGTGAATTTCTTCAAATCTGAGGGGACGGAGGCAATTACGTCTTTGTTTTGTGAAGACAACTCCTTTTTAAGATGTGCCAAAACTTGGTGTCTATTCAAGTATTCTTGGGAGTGGACATTTGGCAGTTTGTTGAAAACTTCAGGAGCAATTAGCTTCCTTTTCAGATGAGAAACCGCTAAGTGTTCATTGTGGTGTTCTGCCAAAGTCTTGTCTTCTTCATCATCTGAGTCATCACCAAAGGATCTTCATCCTTTTGCACTTCTTCATCAAGATTTCTGAAGGCGACAACCATCTCAGATATGGGTTTCTTGCCTCTGGAGGATGGTTTCTGTGGTGAAGATGCAGCTTTAGCATCATGCTTTGCTTCAGATGCTTGTTCAACATCTAGCTCCTTAGTAATATAGGCAACAGCGTCTCGGAGCTCTTTAATCTCAGAGTAAGCTTGTGTTTCTTTGCGTGTTTGTTCTTCAAGTTTATCTAGCTTGACTCTGGATTCAGCCATCTTTTCTTCCAGCTTGAAGATGTAGTCATGTTCTTCCTCTAACAGCTTGTTCGAGTTGAGCAACTCGCTTATGCATCCACTATTTTCTCGAGTGTTTTCCTCAGAGTGCTCAACTACTTTTTCAAAGAAGGTCTTTTGTCGAGGAGATGGATGTAGACTTCGAGGAGATGGAAGAGGAGAATTTTGTGAAGTCCTCTCAAAGGTACTTTTCAAAGAATCGAGGCATTGTTTCCTTGTGCAATCCCTCCTGTCCCAGGTGTAGGGGCATCATCATCATCCTTTTTGTCATCCTCATCCTTGTGATGGTCAGAAGGAGGTTCTTCATAATCATTTTCATCAGTCTCCTTCTCTTCTTCATCTTCAGAGACCAGATTGATCACTTTTGGAATAGTGACCATTTGTCCATTTACTTCCTCTTGTTCAGAGGGTATGAACTGTAGAGTCTAGGGCAAAATAGGCTTGAATGCCATCTGTATTCTGGTCTGACCATCTGCCTTTTCAAAGGTTTCAATAAGCTTGTGTGCTACTTCCTTTATGAAGTTCTTATTCATCAACGTGGCAAATGCATATTGCTCAGTTGGTAACATTGCATGCACATAATTCTCCAAGTCAAATGCTCTTGCTCTTCTGGTAGGGTGATCTGTGACCCTTGTGATTTCAAACAGATCAGAGCATCTGAGTTTCTGCCATTTCTTGAAACACTTTAGATGTTTTGGCAGTGCATGAGCTTTGAAGAATGGAAGTAGGTCCTTGTTCAAATCTACAGGGACCACTAAGGCACTAGCTTAAGCCTGCAGAAGGTTGGACTAAAGAGGTTTCAGCTGCCTCAGATATCTTGGTGTGAGAAGGAGACTTGGTAGTCTGGTTCTCAGCATCCTCTCTTTCTTTTTAAACCTCCACAGTAGGAGGCTCAGATACTTGTCTCTTAGAAACTTGTATAGTTTCTGGTATTCTCTCTGGTGATGAAGGTTTGGTTACCTCATCAATTTCCATTGGTCGAGGGGCTGAGGGCACCCCAAAGAACTTCTACTTCTGTTTGAGCCTTCTCTATAGAAGGCTCAGATACTTGTTCTTCAGAGATTTTGTAAGTCTCTGGTTGATTCTCTGACGAGTTGGGCTTTTCAGCCTCATCATTTTCCTTCTCAGTTGGAGCATGCGAGACAGGCTCCTGTTCCTTAAGTGGTTAGGCTATGGATGCCTCCTCAGATTCTGAGGCAAGCTTTCCAGCTTCCTCTAGATGTTGTGTTTCTAATTCAGCTTCTTTGTTTGAAGTTTCAGGTACTTCAGACCTTTCCTGAGTGTGCAACCTCGGCCGATCAACTGAGCAAGTGTCTCATTTGATCCTCTCTAGGAGTTGGGGAACCCGCCATTTGCAGGATTTTCTTCAAAGATATTGCATTCGGTATGTCGAAATGGAGTTCATTGACCATTTCATCAACCACTTGTGGCTGTTGTGGTTGTGGTTGTCAGGATATCTGGAAGCAGAAGTTTGAGCATTTGAGAGCTCTTCCAGATTTTTAAGTGTGGTGTTGACATCAGCGTCTACCAACACTAGGTCAGCACTCATCAGGGCTTCTTGAAGTTGTTTATAAGTGATTTTTCCTGATGGTGTGTTGGCACCAACAACCTTTGCTATAGGTGCTGCAACCTCTGAGCTAGTTTCTTTCTCAAAGAACCTTCGACCTTTTGTTTCTCTTTCCTCGCCTTGGTTACTTTTTTCAGAACCTTGGGGTTGATCTTCTCCTCGTCCGATTCACCATCGAAATCTAGAAATGTAGTTATCAACAATCCATGTTGCTTCTGCAGAGAGAGTTTCAAGTTTCTCACTGCTTTTATCAGCATTGATAAGCTCATCAGCAGTGGTCTTAGCAGCATTGATGAGTTCATCTGCATTTATGAATTTGTCAGCAGTGGCGGCAGATATCTGAGATTCAGTAGACTTCTTTTGTGAAGTTCTGCGCTTTTTGGTTGCAATGTAACCTCGATATCTCGTCATTTTTCGCTTTCGAACCATTCGAGATGTAGTAACATTTTTCATCATGTTTGTATACTCATATTTGTAGAGTAGGTTACTATTGGCAATGTCTGCCATCTCTCTGAGCTCAATGCCAAGGCATTCCAGTAAGTAGCATATTTTTAGTCCATGGCTTACTGTGGCTTTTAGCACAACAAGACCTTTAACGATTTTAGGCTCAAAGCCTCAGATCTTCTTCACAAATTTCATGAAGGCGATTTCCCCAATTAAAAGAGTTTTCCAGCTTTTGCCTTTTGTCGACTCAACAAGAACATCATCATCCAAATGTTTGGCTTATCCGGTCAAGACCACCTTGTAGACCATCAAAGCATCCGTGAAGGATACATGCCAACACATCCCAAAGGAACCAAAAATGTCTGGTCCTTATGTCAAGAAGTTTAAAGTCGATGGGTGTCTGGTTTGTCAAGATCACACATCATCAGATAGTTGCTTCAAACCTTCAAGGAGATCTTCATCCTTGGTGTCAATTTCAAAATCCTTTCCAAGATTTTGAAGTTCAAACAAATTACGTAAAGTTGTTTCTCCAACCAATGTGATTTCTTGTCTCGACTTGGTCTTGATGGTCTTGATAGACCTTTAGTGCCTTCAGAGACTTTGAAATAATTGTGGAGTTGTTGTAAAACTCAGGACATCCAAAGGAAGAAACTCCACCGAAGAGATAGAAAGCCCTTGATTTGTGCCTTTTCAAGCATATCAAGTACCAACTTCCTGTCAGTTTGATTTTCTATTGCAGTCGTGAGGTACTCCTCAATCATGGCACCACCCCAAATCATCCTGTGATTTGAAGTCCAATGATCGGGATTGAACTCTCCAATCAATCGATTGTTTGTTATAACTAGCACTGGTGCTTGCTTTTCAGCAGTACCAGATGTAGTAGATTGGGATTTCTGAGTAGAAGCACGTTTGGGAGCCATCTCTTTAAATAGTGAAGTTTTTGAAAAACGAAAAGAGATTAAGGTAAGAAATTAGTGATTCTTTGCAGAAAAACTAAGAGGGAATTCGCAGAGGTTGATGAATGGTTTTTGCTATTCTTGTGCAAGTCTGAATGTTGGATTAGGTGAAAGTAATTTCTTTTGCCAAAATCCTATATATACATACAAATTGGTTTTGTATGTACGTTTCTGTGAATTGCAGTAAGGCGTGGGTAAAAGTTTGTTCGGCATTAAATGCATAGTGGGCCACGACTGAATTTCTACAGTCCACTATTTATAGAGAATTAATCTTCGCCGTTAAGATCAATCGCCCATTTGATCAAGGGTCACCATTGCTTCTTCAGCAATGATCACAATCAACAATTGTAATTGTGCCCATTTAATAAATTTTGGCTATTAGCTATCTGAATCACGTTTCTGTGTGAATGAGAACACTGTTTGTATCTGAGTCTATCTTATACTTGTTGTCTTTTCAAAGTTTTACACAAAGATGGAAATAATACAAATTTCAAGAGAGTAGTTGACTGCAGATAGTTGTACTATTCTCTTTTGTGTTCACCTCACTGAGTGGTCTAGATATCTGAGTACCGGTCTCGGAAATCTTCAAATAGCCATTTTACCCTTTAGCCTTTGGTTTCTGGATACCCGTTCCAGATTCCTCTTCTCTGGATACCCGTTCCAGATTCATTTTCTCTCTCCTTTGATATCTTCTTCAGATATCAGAACTTTTTCAGTTCTTTGGTAGCTCCATTAGTCCAAGACTATGTCTTAAGGCTAAGAATCTACTTTCTTGTAGTGGCTTAGTGAAGATATCTGCAAGTTGGTCTTCAGTGCCAATCTTGAGTATCTCTATATTGCCTTTTTCAACATGGTCTGTGATGAAGTGGAGTCTAACATCAATGTGCTTTGTTCTTGCATGAAACTTAGGATTCTGAGTTATGGCAATAGCACTTGTGTTGTCAAAGAAAATGGGAGTTTTCTCTTCATTGAGTCCATAGTCTCTGAGTTATTGTTGTATGCACAAAATCTGTGAAGCACAACACCCAGTAGCAATATATTCAGCCTCTGTGGTAGATGTGGCAATTGAATTTTGTTTCTTGCTGAACAAAGATATCAATCTAGTACCAAGAAATTGACAAGTTCCTGAGGTGCTTTTTCTATCAAGCAATGATCCAGCATAGTCGACATTTGAATTGCCAACCAAACTCAATTCACTATCTTTTGGATACCACAATCCAACTTCTACAGTACCTTTTACATACCTCAATATTTTCAAAGCAATGTTGTAGTGTGATTGCATTGGATTTGTCTGAAATCTAGCACACACCTAACCAAGATATTGAATATCAGGTCTACTTGCAGCGAGGTACAGTAGAGACCCAATCAATTTCCTATACTTGTGTTCTTCAACACTCTTGTCAGATTTAGTATAAGTCATTTTGGTTCCAATGCTCATAGGTATCATAGCATTCTTTTCAGAAGGCTTTAGATTAAACTTGTTGAGCATGTCCTTTGCATACTTTGTTTGACTAATGAATATTCCATCATTGAGTTGCTTGACTTGTAGCCCTAGGAAGTAATTCAATTCTCCCATCATGCTCATCTCAAATTTACATTTCATGAGTTTAGCAAAGTCTTCACAAAATTGCTTGTCTTTAGATCCAAATATAATGTCATCAACATATACTTGAACTAAAAGTAGTTTCCCATCATGGTTCAATGTGAAGAGTGTTTTATCAACATCTCCTTTCTTGAAACCACTTTCTAGTAGGTATCTAGCCAATGTATCATACCATGCTCTTGGAGCTTGTTTTAGTCCATACAGAGCTTTCTGAAGCTTATAGACCATCCTACTTTCTGAGGAAACTTCAAAACCTGGTGGTTGTCCAACATAGACTTCCTCAGCAAGTTCACCATTTAGGAATGCACTCTTGACATCCATTTGATAAACAAAGGCTAGAAAGAGTCTTATTGCATCCAATCTTCCAACTGGTGCATAAGATTCATCAAAATCTAGTCCTTCAGTCTGGGTGAATCCCTTGGCAACCAACCTAGCTTTGTTTCTGGTTATTTCACCAGATTCATTCATTTTGTTTCTGAAAACCCACTTGGTTCCGATTATGTATATTCCACAACAAATGGAACTAGTTTTGACTTTGTTTCTCTCAAATTGATCCAACTCTTCTTATGCTATGTAGATCCAATCTTGATCCTTTAATGCTTCTTCTATAGTTTTAGGTTCAATATTTGATATGAAACATCCATAGAGACAATTTGCATTTTCAGCGGTTGCTCTTCTAGTTCTAACTCCTTGATCAATGGGACCAATCACAACCTTTGCAGGATGATTTCTTATCCATTTCATAATGGGTTTTGAACTAGTAGGATCAATATTATTTTGATTTGAATGCGAATCAATATGATCTTGATGGGATACTTGTGCAGTATCTGAGATATCTGACACATGAGAAATGCCATGGATATCTGACACTCTTTTAGTGTTAGAGATATCTGGAACTTGAATTTCAGCAATCTCATTTTCAGATACCTTTTCATTATGAAGGTTCTCAGTAACCTGTTCCATTTCTGGAATTCTCATAGGAAATTCTTCATCATGCCTTAGAGTCATCTGGTTGTTACTAAGCATAGGTTGCTTTTCATCATCAGACTCATCCTCTATTTGAATGATAGAATTGTTTCCTTTTGAGGATCCTTTTTCAGAATCTTTAATCATCAGTTCTTTGAACCTATCTGAGATATCATCATTCAAGAGTACTTTCTTGTTTCCTTCATAGAATACTACATGAACGGATTCCTCAATCTTTTGCGTTCTTTTGTTGTAGATTCTATAGGCTTTGCTATTCAGAGAATAACCAAGAAATACTCCTTCATCTGCTTTTGGTTGAAATGTTCTCAAGTATTCTTTTCCATTGTTAAGAACAAAACATCTGCAACCAAACACTCTTAGATGTTTGATACTAGGGAGTCTACCAATGAAATGCTCGTAAGGAGTTTTGTCATGGTGTTTATTAATGAAACATCTATTTTGAGTGTAGCAGACTGTGTTTACAGCTTCAACCCAATAGATTTCACTTATTTCACTGTCAGCAAGCATTGTTCTTGCGGCTTCTTTTAGGGTCCTATTCTTCCTTTCAGCAACATCATTTTGTTGTGGTGTTCTTACGGAAGATAGTTGATGCTGTATTCCTTTGCAGGTACAGAACTCTTTTATGTACTGGTTCACAAACTCGCATCATGGTCTGCTCGACATGTATACCTTGTCATTTTTTTATGACTTCGAGCTTATTAAGCAAGTTGGGTATCTCAACCCTTGTATCAGATTTGTGTTTGAGAAAGACAACCCAAGTGAATGTTGAGTAATCATCAACAACAACTAGACCATACTTCTTTCCTGCATAACTAGTTACAGAGGGTTCAAAAAGATCCATATGTAACATCTGTAGTGGCCTTTCACTGGAGTGTCTAGTTTTAGACTTGAAAGATGTTTTAGATTCTTTTTCCATTTGGCAAGATGAGCACATACCATCTTTTCTATATGCAATTTTGGGTAAACCAACTACCAACTCTTTCTTGGCTAGCTTGTTCAGAGTTTTGAAATTCAAGTGACTCATTCTTTTATGCCATAGCCAATTTTCTTTAGTGTGGCCAGATTGACTCACCATGAGACATTCTTCAGTTGTGGCGGATGCCCAATCAGCAACATAGAGATTTCCTTTACGCCTGGCAATCAAGACTGTCTGCTTTGACTCATTGTCAATCACTTTGCATAGTTTTGACTTGATCTTGACAGTGTACCCTTTGTCTACCAGTTGACTCATGCTTAGGAGATTATATTTCAATCCCTTTACATGTAGTACTTCAGAGATTGTAAGGGCTCCAAACTTCAGATTGCCAAATCCTATGGTTGGATTTTCATCTCCTCTAGCAAACCTGATAATTGGTCCATCATTGCATTTTCTGTAGTCAGTCAGATTTGCTTTGTCTCCTGTCATGTGCTTCCCACATCCACTATCAAAATGCCACTTTGGGTTAGTCTTTAGAGTGTTATGCACTAAACAGGAAACAGGAGATTAGGTTCTCATACCAACAATGGAACCATCTGGACTAAAGAATCTTCAAGTAGGAATCCATTTTTGAATGAATTTCTTAGGAACATTCTTTTGTCTAACCGGAACGTAAGGAGGAATTCTAGTATCAATGTCATTAATAACTATTTTCTTCCTTGGTGTGTTTCTTGGTGCTCCATTTGGTGCTTTCAACACCTGTGTTTCGAGTCCTTCAAGAACTTAGCTTTCTTAGCCAGATTTATCTAGCCCTGGCATTCAGATTTTCAGTGGCTTAATTCATCTTCCACTTCTGAAAATTGTTGTGAGCAATTCTAGCCTTTAACCATCGTTCTTGCTCTTGTTTGTACTCACGAGCAAGTTGTTTCCCGATGGCTTTATAGCCAATACCATTCCGAGCACCTGGTGCTATCTGAGATCTTTTCTCAGCAGCTTTGCTAGTCTTTGGGTAATCTATTTTCTTTCCAGAATACGTGACATAGGAGAATTTTTCAGCTCCTGCAATTTTTCCTTTCTGAGAGACATAGCACTGTGGGTGATTACACTTTTCAGTGTTATGTTTCTTTTCAGAAATATTTCCCACAGATTTCTTTTGGACTTGTTTTTCCCACAAAGGTTTGGTTGTAACTGCCTTTTCTTTGTCAATAACCTTAGCTATATGACCGTTACTGTAGGTTGTTTGGGAACCACCTTGTTGAGCACTGACAAATGTTCTTCTTTTATCACTCTTATTCAGAGTGGTAGAACTATTTGTCTGTGTGTTCAGCCCAAGTCCTCTCTTTTCTGAAGGATCTCTTAAATAAGATTGTACTTCAGTAAGAGTGTCACTAGCTTTGGCATAAGATTGAAAATATAGTTCTTTCTTTTTGAGTTCTACATTCTCAGAAAGAAGATCTTTACATTTCTTTTAAAGATTGGCCAACGCTTCTTCATGTGACTTTTCAGTCTCAGATATCTGAGCTTTGAGAAATGCAATTTCGGCATCCTTTTTCTCAGATATCTTGAGTAATTTTGAATTTTCCTTTTCAAGAGAATTATTTTCTTCTTCAAAGATTTCTGCTCTAGCTCGGACCATTAGAAACTGTCTTTTGTAGAGATCAAGCTCTCTTCTGAGATGTTCCTGATCTTTGATTCCTTCTTCATCACTTTCATATGTATAACAAGAAGTATGTGTTACCTCATCATCCATTTGACAAGGTTCAATGTTGGAGATATCTGGAAAGATTTCTTCAGCCACTCCACACACTTCTTTCTTCTTTTGACCAAAGTCGATCACTTCATGAGAAACACCGCACATTTCTGGAGAAGGTAGTGTGGAATCATCTGAGTCTTCATCCTCAGAATCAGACTCAATGTCTAGAGCATCCAATTGCAGTTGAATCTTTTTCCGTTCTTCAGTGAGCATAGCTCTCTGACTTCTTTTGAAGTTTCTTCTATCTTTCTTGTCACCTGTCTTTAGTTTGTTGAAGGCAGGGCAATCCTTCTTGAAGTGACCAGGTTTCTGACAATAGAAACATATATCGTTTTCAATTTCTGCTTCCTCAGTACTTGATGCTTTCTGAGCTGGCTTGTTCAGCGAGCTTTGCATATTTTTGTACTGGTGATAGTTTGAGCCTAGATGCTTTTTCAGCTTCTCTTTGGCTTTCCTTCTCTCAATTTCTCGACTGACATATTTTTTCATTTGCTTTACAGCAAGAGCTTCCTGAGTCATGTCATTGCCTTCCTTCTTTTCAGAAGTTCCTTGAGTAACTAGAGCAACATTCTGCAACTTTTCAGTTGTTTGTTCTCTTTGAGTTGTCTCATAGTCAACAGTGGCAAGGTGAGAGAAAAGTTCCACTGGAGTGATATCTGGCATTCCTTGGTTAAAGTACAAAAACTTTGTGTGCTCCCAGTTATGATTTAGACTTCTCACAATAGTCTTAATCTTTTCTGACTAGGTATATCTATTACTTTCACCAAGTGCAGCCATGTCACTCATAATTGTTGTAAACCGGAAATCTAGTTCTTCAAGAGTCTCTGTGAGACCTTGTTTAAAGTTTTGGAATTTGAGCTTCAAAACTTCGAACTTATTTTCCTTTGTTTTCTCAGTTTACGCATTTCTTCAATCAGTTGCCAGGCCACTTTCGCCGTTTTTGCACCCCACAGTTTACACTGTATGTGTTCTGGAGTAGAACGTATGATGATATTACGAGCCTGACCATCTAGTCAATTTCTCTTGGCATCTTCCGATGTCCAGACTCTCTGGGCTATGGTTCGTAAATAACTTGACTGGCAGATCTACCATTGGTTGACGCATCTGTTTGTGAAGACCCATTGCTTTGTTCTCTGTCTCTACCATTAGAAACCTCCATGACCTGCTTTAGTTGTTGAATGACTATTGGGCCATTCTTTATCACGTCGATCGTTTCGTCACTGATGGCTTCTAGGTGGAGCATCATGTTGTTCTTCCATTTCTCATAATTCTCTGGCTTGAGAATTGGGGCGTCACTTAAAGACATCCTGCAGCAAACACACTAAACAAACAAATCAAGTGAAGGTGAAAGGCAGATAGTGGGCACTTATCTGGGATCTAGGTTCAGTGCAGAAGGCTTGGGAAACTCCAGCTCTGATACCACTTGTTGGTCCAGATAACGGCAAAGTAAAAAACTAGAGGGGGGGGGTGAATAGTCTTTTAAAACTTTTGTCAATAAACACGGTTTCTCAGATATCTGTGAAGATTTCTAATACTTAATTTCAGAGAGCGGAAGACTTTTCTGTGATAAGTGCACGTGCTCAGCAAGATAGGTGTAAATACTTTGCAAGGTAAATAAAGCAAGTAATAAAATGCAGAAAGTAAATAACACGTCTTTTTATAGTGGTATCTGAAGGTGGCGTAATCCTTCAACTAATCCACTTCGGCCTTTCTCAGACCTAGAATCCACTAAGACAGATAATTGAAGTAACCTTACAAATATCTTCTCTTGATTCCTAATTACACTAGGTTCCCAACCAAGTGTTCCCCCTGGGTTATTCCCCGACTTTCACAGCGAAGTACTTCCTGTACTCAGAAACCTTTTGAGCTATTCCTTAGTTTCCCAAACTAAGTACTTCCTATGCTCAGTATCCTTGGAGTTATTCCTTAGTTTCCCAAACTAAGTACTTCCTGTACTCCACGCCGATTAAGGTGTTGGTTAAGGTAGTTTGTCAGGTGAGCTTCTTTAATAACTTGTTCAGTTATGCAGATAGCTCTAAGAATCATGTATACTTAATACACTTTGCAATGTATGGTATCTTGTTCTTTACTGACCCAAGTCTATAAGAGAATGAATCTTAAATATCAAATCTTAATTCAATTCTTTCACAAATAGCAATGCTTGTTAAGGATCAGGACACATAGAACTTTTGTGCTACTTAGAATCAAGAGCTTTGGTCACAACAGAAAGCTTGAAGATAAGTAGTGTGCTTGAGAGAGCTTGTGAGAGTATTCAATGTAAGTTCAGTGTTGTAAGGTATAAGTTCTGTGTGTATTCTCAAGCAATCTAAGTGTTGATATTTATAGATGAATTTGAGTGCCATTTGAATAGTATCCGTTAGGCGTAAATCAAATTCAAACTATTGATATCTGAGTATAGTACTGTAGTACGTTTGTCTTCTTCTTCAGAAGCTACCATTTTTGTTCAGATATCTCTGTCCGAGCATTTAATGCTTTGTACTATACTTTGTCCTGTAGTGTCAACGGAACTATGCATTGTATTAGAGATCTTTTACTATCAGAGTTCTCTGAAGCTTTGCACGTCCTTTTCAGAAATTATCACAACTTCAGATACCACTTGTTGAAACAACTTACAACTCTTGGTTCAAGGTTCACTTTCCTTGTTTCAGAAACCTTTTGTTTCTCAGATATCTTTTGCAACACTGTTTATTTAAAAATGCTTGTCTTCAAGATATCTGGTCATAGGTATCTGAAAACCCTTGTCTTCAGCAATCTTGTGCAGTCTTCAATTCTTCAAATCCGTTGAACTTTTTCTGCTGGATGCCTTCTTCTTAGTCTTCTTTAGAGGAATAAAAAATTATATTCAGAGACCTAACGTCCTATACAAGATTTGCTAGACTGCCATACATAGTGAGTTTCCTCTTTTACAGCGTTCAAGTGAACCAAGAGTACTAACCACCTTTCTGAGCTAAGATAAGTCATTAGGTTGCTGATCAAAATCTAAACAGATATTCCTAACAAATACTGAGTTTGTTCCCAGTTTTGATTCAAGCTTCTCACGATAGTCTTAACCTTTTCAGAGTTAGAGTATCTCTCACTTTCACCAAGTGCAGCCATTTCACTCATCAATGTTGTGAACCGGAAATCTAGTCTTCAAGAGTCTCTGTGGGACCTTGTTTAAAGTTTTAGAATTCGAGCTTCAAAACTTCGAACTTATTTTCCTTTGCTTTCTCAGTGCCGGCATAGATTTCTTCAATTAGTTGCCAGGCCATATTTGCACCCCTACGCTTAATCAGATGTGCTCTATAGTGAACGATGATGATATTGAAATGACCATCCAATGATTTGTCTTGAATCTTCCAAGTCCAGATCTCTGGCTTGCTCGTAAACAACTTGACTAAGAGGGTCTTCCACCGGTTGAAGCACTGCTTGTGAGGAACCACCACTTGGTTCTTCATCTGGGAACTCGCCTACCATTAGAAACCTCCATGACCTGCTTGAGTTGTTGAATGACTATGGGGCCATTCTTTATTACTTCGATCATTTCATCACTGATGGCTTCTAGGTGGAGCATCATGTTGTTCTTCCATTTCTCATAATTTTCTGGCTTGAGAATTGGAGCGTCACTTAAAGACATCCTGCAGCAAACACACTAAACAGACAAATCATGTGTAGGTGAAAAGCAGTTAGTTGGCACTTATCTGGGATCTAGGTTCAGTGCAGAAGGCTTGGGAACCTCCTGCTCTGATACCACTTGTTGGTCCAGATAATGGCAAAGGGAAAAGACTGGGGGGGGGGGGGGGTGAATAGTCTCTTACAACTTTTGTCGATAAACACAATTTCTCGGATATCTGTGAAAATATCTGATACTTAATTTCAAAGAGGGGAAGACTTTTCTGTGATAAGTGCACGTGCTCAGCAAGATATGTGTAAATACTCAGCAAGGTAAATAAAGGAAGTAATAAATTGCATAAAGTAATAACACTGATCTTTATAGTGGTATCTGAAGGTGGCGTAATCCTTCAACTAATCCACTTCGGCCTTTCTCAGACCTAGAATCCACTAAGATAGATAATTGAGTTCACCTTACAAATATCTTCTCTCGATTCCTAAATACACTAGGTTCCCAACCAAGTGTTCCCCCTGAGTTATTCCCCGGCTTTCTCAGCCAAGTACTTCCTATACTCAGAAATCTTTGAGCTATTCCTTAGTTTCCCAAACTAAGTACATCCTATGCTCAGTAACCTTGGAGTTATTCTTTAGTTTTCCAAACTAAGTACTTCCTGTACTCCACCCCGTTTAAGGTGTTGGTTAAGGTAGTTTGTCAGGTTTGGTAGATTATGTAATACTACATTCTTGAACAAGAGTCACTTAACACACTTCACAATGTGTGGTAATGTGTTCTTTACTGACCCAAGTCTATGATAAATGTTCTAGAGAATGAATCTCAGATACTTGATCTTTTGATTCAACTCCTTCACAGATAGCAATGCTTGTTAAGGATCAGGACACTTAGAACTTTCGTGCTACTTAGAATTCAAGAGCTTAGTCGCAACTGTAAGCTGAAGAAGAAGTAGGTTGAAGGCTTGTATGCTTGAGAGAAAGATACCACTAGTTGTATTATCAGAGAAGCTTGGTATTTTCAGTGAGTTCAGTGTGTGTCTTTCAAGCATTCTAAGTGATGATATTTATAGTTTAAAATCATGCCATTTGAATAGTATCCGTTTGGCTTAATGAAATTCAAACTATTGATATCTGAAAACAGTACTGCAGAAGACATTGTCTCTTTTCAGAGATTTCCTATCTTGTTCAGATGTCTCTGTCTGCGCATTTATTGCATTGTACTATTTTTGTCCTGTAGTGCCAACGGAACTATGCACGCTTTCTGAAGCATTGCATGTCCCTTTCCAGAGACCTTCTCATCTCCAGATACCTGTTGAAACATTGTTTCGTAAACATAGTTTTATCCAGGTATCCGAGTGTAGATATCTCAGGGCACTTTTCCTCGCTCGTAAACCTTGCGTTCTCGATATCTTTGCAAAACTTGTTTATTGAAAAACACTTGTTTATTCAAGATATCTGGACATAGGTATCTGATGGCCTTTGTCTTCAGCAATCTTGTGCAGTCTTCAAATCTTTAAATCTGTTGAACTCTCCTGCTGGATACCTTCTTCTTGGTCTTCTTCAAAGATATAAAAATTACATTCAGAGACCTAACAATCTATACAAGATTTGCTATACTAACATACTTAGTGATTTTCTTCTTTTACAGTGTTCAAGTGAACCAAGAGTACTAACCACCTTTCTGTGCTAAGATAAGTCATTAGGTTGTTGATCAAAATCTAAACAGATATTTCTAATAGGGAGCCTCTACCTCATGAGTATATTCCTGAAGATTTATGAAACATATTCTCGAGTTAGGAAATCTGGAAGACTATTTTCTTCTCCTTTTTTGTAAACTATTTCGAAATCAAAAGGAGCTAAATGGGCTTGCCATCTTGCAAACATTTGTTTGGAAACATCATGTTTGAAATCTTTGTTAAACATGAACTTGGCAGAATTACAATCTGTTTTAATTATAAATTTTTGATTGTATAAATCATCCTGGAATTTTAAGACACTTAACAATTGCAAGTATTTCTTTTGCAATAGTAGCATAATTCTTCTGACTATTATTCCATTTGCCAGAGTAGAATCGAACAAGATATTCTTGTTTATTATGAGGGTCTATCTGTTTAAGAATACCTCCATATCCTATATCTGAAGCATCTGTCTCAACAATTTTATCCCATACGGGATTACTTAGCATAAGGCAAGGCAATGTTTTAACCTTTTCTTTTAATTTTCTTATAGCCTGAGTATGATTTTTAGACCGAAGCTTTGGATTCTTTTTAAGTCTATCGTATAAGATAGCGGTATCTTGTATATTTTTATAGTAAGAGGAAATATAATTTAAACTTCCTAAAAATCTTTGTAACTGAGTTTTATTAGTTATTTCATCAGGAAATTTGTCTGCAAAATCAATACTTCTATTTATTGGGATAATATTACTTTTTTCTATATAATGTCCCAAAAATCTTAGTTTTGTTTGAAATAAAGACATTTTCGGTTTTGATATAACTAAACCATTTTGTATATCTATTTTCTTTAAAATGTCTAAGTGTTTGAAATGGGCTTCAATATCTTTTGAAAATACTAAGATATAATCAATATAAACTAATATAAACTCACTATACGGTGTGAAAATATCATTCATAATTTTTTGGAATTCAGAAGGGGCATTTTTCAGTCCAAATGGCATAACATTCCATTCATAATGTCCTATTGGAACATTGAAGGCTGTTTTATACCTATCTTTTTGGTCGATTTGTACCTGGCAGTAACCTGATTTTAAATCGAATTTTGAGAAAAGTATTGAATCGTAAAGTCTTTCTAAAAGATCTTTTTTATTTGGAATAGGATGCCTAATCCATTTTAAAACCTTATTAAGAGGTTTATAATTTATTACTAGTCTAGGAGTTCCCTTTTCTTGTTCACTATGCTTATTAACATAAAAAGCTGTACAAGACCAAGGAGATTGAGAGGGACTTATGAAGCCTTTTTGTAATAAAGATTCAATATCTTTTTCACAAAGTTCAAAATATTCTGAATTCATCTGACAAGGTCGTGCCTTTGTCGGAATTCTTTTTTCGTCAAAGTCTTCTTCATAAGGAAGACTAACTACATGTTTCTTTCTGTTCCAGAATGCATTGGGATGATCATTACAGATTTCTAAAAAGAGCTGATTTTCAATCATTTTAATTTTCCCTTGTAGTTTGGGATTTTGTAATTTTTCTTCAATAGTTAAAGAATTTATTTCTTGGTTTAAGAAATTCAACTAATTTTTCTATAAAGTAAGATGATCATACATCTAGTGTAACATTCTATTAACTGGTTTTGTGATAAACTTTAAGTGAATTTTTTCACCTGTAAAAGTTCTAGTAATACCAGTATTATCCACGTGAGTAAAAGGATACATTTTTGAAATGAATGGAGTAACAAGTATTACTTGGTTAGAAATATCTTTTTTTAGTAAAAAACTAGTTTCAATACAAGTTTTATCAATACAAATATAAGCTTTAGGAAGCTTATACTTTACATTTAATTTTTCTCCTCCAGTATGAGAAAGAGTGTGAGTAGTTTTATGAAAATACTTAGTAGGAATTAGTCCTTCCTGTATTACATTTAAGTCTCATACCACTATCTATGAGAGCAGTAAATTACATTGAAAAATAGTCATCTATTAGTGAGGTAACTTTAATATACCATTTCTGGGAAATAACCATTTCTAAAGTTGAAAGGAAATTGTCATCTACTTGTGAATTAAAATGTTGAGCTATTAGTTTACTCCGGCTTGATTCACCTGTAGCGGAATGATTAATTTCTTTCCTATATTTTTTAAGTTTAGAAACTCGATAATCAATTAATTTATTTTCTTTTTTTATTGTCTGTATTTCTTTTTTGATGTTTTCAACTTCTATTTCTAAATCATGAGTAGAAGTTGGAGTTTCAACTGTCCTTCTTTGCTTTAGAAGTTCATAAACCTTTGACATTGAGTAGGGTTCATCTTTCTAAAATTCTCTGAGGAGAACAGCGGTTCTAGTAGAACAGAAGAAGAACTGGGAATAACTTCCATTTGATCTATAATCTTAGATCTTAATTCCTGGTCTTTGATTGTTTTTAGAAATTCGATAATATTGTTGCCATCCAAAACATTTATTTTAGTTCCTTGGAATTGTGAAAGGATTTTGTAAAATTCTTTAATAAAGAATTTATCAATATTTGTGTTTCCTTTTTCCTTGATACATGACTGCCCAAGGATACAAGGTTCACATTCTGATCCTGAATTAGACAATACTGATTCTTAATCAAGAACTTTCAAGTTTTTTTCTTCAGTGCTATCAGAAGTATCTGATTCTTCAGAAGAATCTATACTCTTTGCTTCATCAGAATTCAAGAGTATTTTTGAAAGAGTCTCCTTTAAATCATTATCAGCTTTTAATCGGTTTATTTTCTGCTTAGTCCAATAATTTGTTGCAAAGTGGCCAAGTTTACCACATTGGCGACAAACTATAAGTTTCTTCCGAATCCGTTTTCTTTCTTATCTATCTTCTTTTCTTTGCATACAGATTTCTAATTTTTTAGGAGAGTAATGCCTCTTCTTTTTTCCCTTATAAGTCGGCTTATCTTTTGACTTATGGGGTGTTGATGTGGTACATCCATACCAAATTGGTCACATAACTGTCCCAACTGCATGGGCTCTTTCTTTCAAATTCTGTCGTTTAATTTGTTGATTTAATTTAATTTCATTACACAAGGCTAAGCCTTCTTGTATGCAAGTTCCAATTAACCTGCCATAAGTATAATCTTCATAAGGGATAGAAACCTTATCTCTTCTAAGGTTTTTCCTCACCCTTTCTGCGAATAATGCAGGAAGTCCATCAATAAATTTTGATTTCCAATGTGGACTATTACATTTGGGTAACTCCATTACCCTATTTAGGAAAGTATCTTTATACCATCGAAAATCAGTAAGTGTTTTGCATCTTAAATTCTACAAAACAGTTTTGATATTTTCACTATTATCGGAATATCTTCCGGTAAAATGTTCAATAATAGTGACTACTAAAGTATAAGCTGCATTTTCAATCGAGACTTGATCTTCCTATTTCACAGTATTAAAAATATGATCTTTTCCTTCAGGGGGAAGGTAATTATCCCACCAACCCTTTAATTGTCCTGTAAAATCAGCGACAATCATTTTTGCAACATTTTTTATCAGTGTTACCATTTGTTTTACAAATCGTAGAATACAAAAGCATTCTATGAATCATATTGTAAATTTGCCTATCAGCATAAGCATCTAAGTTCCATTCATAGATGTTTTTGCCATTATAGCTA
This sequence comes from Plantago major, assembly GCA_026545765.1. Taxonomy (NCBI): domain Eukaryota; kingdom Viridiplantae; phylum Streptophyta; class Magnoliopsida; order Lamiales; family Plantaginaceae; genus Plantago; species Plantago major. The sequence continues at coordinate 48,067,202 of CM048841.1, read as the reverse complement.
TTATTTAGGATATATTCTTGTTCCTCATGTAAAGTATCTGTAGGAAAAGGTCTCCTATAATAGTACATTCTCTGGGTGGGTTTATCAGCCCATTTTCCCAGTTTATTTATTTCATCATTGATTACTTGTTTGTAATCAGGATTTTCTTGAACAACATCATGTAAAGTTATTACTTTCATATCTTTAAATTTTTCGTTTAAGAAATTCTCGAGTTCCTTCATAGACATTAACTTAAAGTCTGCTATTTCAGGAGGTGGTTGAATATTAGGACAGGATGAATCCTGCTCCTTTTCCTTTTCTTTTAAAGCAAGATTAGGGTGAATGGTTTTTAGTACTAATTCCACCATTTCACTCAGAGAAGTTAAATGTTCTCCAAGGACATTTATAAACAGATTCGTATAGTTCTGTTGTTCAATCATTCTATTTATTTGTCTACAAGTTACTGGTAGAGTTTCATCTTCCAGTAATTTTGCAAATGCTAGGAAACTATGATTTCCTTTTTCAATTTGAAACGACTGTTGTGGAGGATAAACTTGCTGTAAAATTTTTCCAGTTGAAAGTTTATAATTTCTTTCTAATACTGAAATATATTGTTCTACATATATTAAAACAAACCAAGGGACAAACGGAATCATAGTATTATGTTTTCCGTAATCTTTATAAAATTCTTCTTGGATAGAAGTTTTTTCACTTTGAGAGAAGTTTGCAAAAAACCAATTTTTAAAAGGTTCCCATTTGGGTAAATTGAATTCCCTCCTAATCTTTTGCCTAGCCGGAGAGCCAGGGCTAAAATCACTTTGGTGGTTTGAATTCATTAATAACGAAACTCCATTTCTGAAGCAGTTATATCGGCTTCACTTGGAGTATAGTTAACTCCTTTAACAATATTGTCACGATCTCTTTTTATTCTAAGTTCATCAATATGATCTTCTGGTATGGTTTCTACAGAATTTTTCATTCTGCTTTTAGCAGAGGTTGACATTCTGGAAGGAGTTTCAACTACATAGTCTATAGGAGATATGAAAGATCTCATGGATGAAGACTTACCAAGTCTTGAAGAAGATCCTATTAATCCGTTATTGTTTTCAAACTGCATTTTTACTAAACCTTCAGGTGTTTGGATAACATCTATTAGATTCTTTTGAATAATGGGTTGTGAGGGCACCGCCTGTTGAAATATCCAGTTTTTTGGAAATTAAATCTCTTCCCATTTAATGGACCTTCGAGTAGTAATTTTAGATTTTCTAAAACTTGTCTCGATTAAAATAGTTTCGTTTAAGGGTTTATCAACTCTTCGCCAGTGTGGATTTAAAGTAAACAAAGGTTTATAGTAAATCCTATAACAAATACATATAGTTTATGTGCCAGGAATGTAATTATAACTATTAGTCTTAACATTTAATGTTAAGGAATCCAAAATATTAATATCCGATAAAGATAATTGTAAATTCGGGTAAACATCAAAATAAACTGGACCCTGGGCCAAGCTAGACTGTATGATTCCTATTAAGGATTTTTTCCAGTCTAAGTTTCTACCATCTCTAAGAGCAGCTATAAAACTCTCAGGTAACCCTTCTAATGTTAAAGGTTTAAAAGCAATTTGCATTAAACCTATATGGAGAAATTTGTAAAGATTTTTGTAAACAACTATATCTTTCTCAGTAAGTAATTTTATTACCAATTCATCATTATCTAGTGAGACAGATTCCTCGGTAGTTTTTACTACATGTTTTAAACCTAATTTTTCAAAACTTCCTAATTGGTAAATAACCTTAGGCTCAATTCTAGGAATTGTCCATCTATTTAATAAGTCTAAATCTTGAGGGATATAATCTTCCTCGCGTCTACTGTTTTTAATAGTATCTTTTCTTTTAATCATATTCATGATTAAGAGCAGTGTTTGTGTTAAGACTTATCTAAGCTATGTGCTTACTGATAACATGGCTTTGATACCACTTACTATTTCAGGAGACAACTGTTAGATTAATTTGGCTTTAGATTACAGACTTAAATAAGAAGATATCAGGACATATAACTGAAATAGAATCATATATATATATATATATATATATATATATATATATATATATATATATATATATATATATATATATATATATATATATATATATATATATATATATATATATATATATATATATATATATATATATATATATATATATATATATATATATATATATATATATATATATATATATATATATATATATATATATATATATATGCTTCTATGAACATTTCTCCACTGCTATCTTTCATGCTAAACCTCTTTCTGATTTGATCAAGAGGCGACTCTTCTTTTCTCGCCATCATTTTTATTTTCTTGTACAATTTTATTCTTTTTCTATAAGATTAATAGTATCAATGCAATATAATTGCCTAGTTTCGGTTACTCTTATTCATTTTATCCCGAACTCAGATAAGAAGATCTTTTGATACATGGTATCTCACTTTGGTATAACCGATAATAGGTACCCATTTCCAAATCCATGGTATGGAAAATTCCATAAAGAAATATAAATCATATCGATCGAAGGAATATCCTTCTTCGATTAACATCTATCCAAATGTAATATAATTTCAAAATTGAGGAGTATTACTCCGGTGGTTCCAAAATATTTCCACCAATTAAGAAACCAATTTGGTATCTCTTGCTCATAAGCTTCACTACTGATTTTTATGGACCAGGAGTGTTTCTTTTTATCATTTTCATATAAAAGCACTTTATTAAATGCTTCAACATAATCCCAATAATTAAATTTTATGGGATTTCTGTTATTAGGGTAATAAAATTCCCTTTCTTGTAATGGAGCAATTCCCCATTCTTCGGAAGATATAATCTTCTTAATATAAATCTTACTGAAGTTATAAACTTCTTTTTGAATTCCTGAGAAATGTGATATTTCACATGACTCTGTGTTTAAAAGAATACTTTCATAAAAGTATCTTGTTTTATAAGTCCCCAAAGCATATGATGCTTTGTCAAGATATCTGGACATTAAAGTTCATGGGTTATTTACCCATCTCATATCTCTTGTTTCAAGCAGAAGTATGACTTCTTGATTTCTGTTTTCCAGATAGTCTGCTTTATTTTCTTCAGACTCTTGTTCTGCTATTATTTTAGCAGAAGAGGGAATTTTTCCCTTATTCTTTTTGTACTCAAGAAATTCTTGGTACTCTTTTGAGCTTTCAGCTTCATGTTTTTGTGATGGCAAATTCATAGCTATAAGCTTTCCTCCCGATTTGAGAGAGGATTCTTTCAGATCCTCTTCCTCGACCTCCTCTACCTCTATAAGAGGAAGAGCCTCTTCCTTGCAAGTACATTCCTGCAACAATCATGAAATATATTCTCGTGTCAGAAAATCTGGAAGACTATTGTCTTCTCCTTTTTTATAAACAATTTCAAAATCAAAAGGAGCTAAATGAGCTTGCCATCTTGCAAACATTTGCTTAGAAACATCATGTTTAAAATCTTTGTTAAACATAAACTTTGCAGAATTACAATCTGTCTTTATAATAAATTTTTGATTATATAAATCATCTTGAAATTTTAAGACACATTTGACAATTGAAAGTATCTCTTTAGCAATTGTAGCATAATTTTTCTGACTGTTATTCCATTTGCCAGAATAGAAACGAACAAGATATTCTTGTTTATTATGAGGATCAATTTGTTTAAGAATTCCTCCATAACCTATATCAGACGCATCTGTTTCAACAGATTTATCCCATGAGGGATTACTCAACATAAGACAAGGCAAAGTTTTCACCTTTTCTTTTAATTTCCTAACAGCCTGAGTATGATGATCAGACCAAGGCTTTGGATCCTTTTTAAGTCTATCATATAAGATAGCAGTATCTTGAGCTATATCTTTATAATAAGAAGAGATATAATTCAAACTTCCTAAAAACCTCTGTAACTGGGTTTTATTAGTTATTTCATTAGGAAATTTGTCAGCAAAATCAATGCTTCTATTTATTCGGATAATATTACTTTTTTCAATATAATGACCCAAAAATCTAATTTTTGTCTGAAACAAAAACATCTTTGGTTTTGATATAACTAAATCACTCTGTATGACTATTCTCTTTAAGATATCCAAATGTTAAAAATGGGATTCAATATCCTTTGAGAAAACTAGGATATCATCAATATAGACTAATATAAAATCACTATAAGGAGTAAAAATATCATTCATAATTTTCTGAAATTCAGAAGGAGCATTTTTCAAACCAAATGGCATTACATTCCATTCGTAATGTCCTATTGGAACATTAAAGGCTGTTTTATACCTATCCTTTTGTTCAATTTGAACTTGCCAATAACCTGACTTTAAGTCAAATTTTGAAAATAAAATTGAATCATAAAGTCTTTCTAAAAGATCTTTTTTATTCGGAATAGGATGCCTAATCCATTTTAAAACCTTATTAAGGGGTTTGTAATTTATAACTAATCTAGGAACTCCTCTTTCCTGCTCACTATGCTTATTAACATAAAAGGCTGTACAAGACCAAGGAGATTGAGAAGGGCTTATCAAACCCTTTTGCAATAAAGAATCAATTTCCTTTTTACAGAGTTCTAAATACTCTGAATTCATTTGACAAGGTCTTGCCTTTGTCGGAATTCTCTTTTCATCAAAATCTTCTTCATAAGGAAGACTGACCACATGCTTCTTTCTATTCCAGAAAGCATTAGGATGGTCATTACAGATTTCTAGAGAAAGTTGATTTTCAATCAATCTAATCTTCCCTTGTAATTTGGGATTTTGAAGTTTTTCTTCAATAGTCAAAGAGTTTATTTCTTGTTTTAAGAAATTCATCTGGTTTTTCTTTAAAGTCAGATGATCATACATTTCATGTAACATTCTATGAAATGGTTTTGTAATAAAATTTAAATGAATTTCCCCACCTTGAAAAGTTCCAGTAATACCAGAATTATCCACATGGGTAAAAGGATAAATTTTTGAGATAAAAGGAGTACCAAGTATTACTTGGTTAGAAATATCCTTTGTTAGTAAAAAACTGGTTTGAATACAGTTTTTATCAATACAGATAAAAGCTTTAGGAAGCTTATATTTTACATTTAATTTTTCTCCTCCAGCATGAGAAAGAGTATGAGTAGTTTTATAAAAATACTTTGTAGGAATTAAACCTTCCTGTATAACATTCAAATCTGCACCACTATCTATGAGAGCAGTCAAATCTTTTGAAAAGTAATTATCAATTAACAAAGTAATTTTAACATACCATTTCTGGGATATAACCATCTCTAAAGTTGATAAAAAAATTATCATCTACTTGTGAATCAAAACATTGAGCCTTTTTACTTTGGCTCGATTCACTAGTAGTAGACTGATTAGTCTCTTTTTTATAATTTTCAAGTTTAGAAACTCTATAGTCTATCAACTTATTTTCTTTTTTCAAAGACTAAATCTCTTTTTTAAGATTTTCAACTTCCATCTCTAAATCATGAGTAGAAGTTGGAGTTTCGACTGTCCTTCTCTGTTTTAGAAGTTTATAAACTTCTGTCATAGAGTAAGGTTCATCATTTTTAAAATCTTCTGGGAGAACCATTGGTTCTGGCACAGAAGTAGAAGTACTTTGAATATTATCCATCTGATCTATTATTTTAGATCTCAGCTCATGATCTTTGATTTGTTTCAGAAACTCGATAATATTATTACCGTCCAAAACATTTAAATCAGTTCCTTGGAACTGTGAGAGAATATTGTAAAATTCTTTATTAAAGAATTTCTTATCCGTGTTTTCTTGTTTCTTGATACAAGGTTGTCCAAGAATACAAGGTTCACATTCTAACTCGAACCGATATGATCGATTCTTGATCAAGAACTTTTAAGTTCTCTTCAAGATTAATAGAAGTATCTGAATCATCAGAAGAGTTATTACTCTTTTCATCATCAGAATTTAAAAGAATTTTTGAAAGAGTTTCTTTCAAATCATTATCAGCTTTTAATCTGTTTAATTTTCTCTTGGTCCAACATTGTGTTGCAAAATGACCAAGTTTTCCACAAGCTCGCAAACTATTAGTTTCTTTGAATCCGCTTTCTCTCTTCTATCTTCTCTTCTTTGTTTACGGATTTCTAATTTTCGAGGAGAGTAATGTCTCTTCTTTCTTGGTTTCTAAGTCGACTTTTCTTTCGACTTATGAGGTTTAGAAGTGGATGGAACATCCATCCCAAATTGATCACGTAATCGCCCCAACTGGGCTTTTGCTTTCAAGTTCTATCTTTTAATTTGTTGATTTAATTTAATCTCATTACATAAAGCTAAACCTTCTTGAATACAAGTTCCAATTAACTTACCATAAGTATAATTTTCATAAGCGATAGAAACTTTATCTTTTCTAAGATATTTCCTAACCCTTTCTGCAAATAATGCAGGAAGTCCATCAATGAACTTTGATTTCCAATGAGAACTATTACATTCAGGTAATTCCATTACCCTATTTAAAAGGTATCTTTATACCACGAAAATCGCTTAAAGTTTTACATCTTAAGTTTTGTAAAACAGTCGAATATTTTCAAGTATCGGAATATCTTAGGTGAAATGTTCAATAATAGTAACAACAAGAGTATAGACTGCATTTTCTATAGTACTACCATCCTCTTGTTTTACAAGATCAAAATATGATTTTTCCTTACGGTGAAAGATAATTATCCCAATTAACCTTTTAATTGTCCCAGAAACCAAATGACAATCATCTTTGCAACATTTTTATCAGTGTTGCCATTTGTTTTACAAATAGTGGAATACATAAGCATCCTATGAATCATATTATAAATCTGCCCATCAGCATAAGCATCTAAATTCCATTCATAGATGTTTTTACCATTGTAACTGTTATTTAGTATGTACTCTTGCTCTTCATGCAAGGTATCTATAGGAGGTCTCCTATAATAGTACATACGTTGGGTCTCTGTCAGCCCATTTTCCCAACTTGTTACTTTCATCACTGATCACTTCTTTGTAATCAGGATTTTCTTTTACAACATCATGAAGAGTTGTAAGTTTCATATCTTTAAATTTTTCAGTTAAGAACTTTTCAAGTTCTTTCATGGACTTTAATTTAAAATCTGCTATTTCAGGAGGTGGTTGAATATTAGGACAGGCAGAATCCTGTTCCTTTTCCTTTTCTTTTAAAGGAATGTTAGAATTTAAAGAAAGATTAGGGTTAATAGTTTTCAAAACCAATTCCACCCTTTCGCTTAAAGAAGTTAAATGTTCTCCGAGAACATTTATAAACAGATTAGTATAATTCTGTTGTTCAATCATCTGTTAATTTGTTTACGAAGTTCTTGGTAGAGTTTCATCTTCCAAAGAGTTTCGCAAAAGCTAGAAACTATGATTTCCTTTTCAATTTGAAAAGACTGCTATGGAGGATAAACTTGTTGTAAATTCCTCCCTGTCGAAAGTTTATAATTTCTTTCTAAAACTGAAATATATTGTTCCACATATTTAGAGACAAACTATGGAACAAATGGAATCATGGTATTGTATTTTTCACAATCTTTATAAAATTCTTTCTGAATAGAAGTTTTTTCTTTTGAAGAAAAGTTTGTAAAAAACCAATTTTTAAAAGGTTCCCATTTGGGTAATTGAATTCAGTTCTAATCTTTTGCCTAGTCGGAGAGCCGTAGGCTAAAATCGATTTGATCTGAATACATTAATAACGAAATTCCATTTCTGATGCAGTTATATCTGCTTCAGTTTTATTATAATTAACTCCTTTGACAATATTATCAAAATCTTTATTTATTCGAAGTTCATCAATATGATCTTCTGGAATAGTTTTAAAAGATTTTTGTATTCTGCTTTTAGCAGAGGTCGACATCCTTGATGGAGTATCAACTACATAATCAATAGGTGATATAAAAGATCTTAAAGAAGAAGACTTAGTAAGTCTTGAAGAAGATCCTATAAAATCGTTGTTATTTTCAAACTGCATTTTTACCAAACCTTCAGGAGTTTGGATAACATCTATTAAATTATTTTGAATAACAGGTTGTGAGGGTACAGCCTGTTTAATTGTCCAATTTTCAGGAAAATCTATTTCTTCCCATTTAATAGATCTACGAGTAGTAATTTTAGATTTGCTAAAATTAGTCTCAATTAAAATAGTTTCATTTAAAGGTTTATCAACCCTTCGGCAATGAGGATTTAAAGTAAACAAAGGTTTATAATAAATCCTGTAGCAAATACAGATTGTTTCTGTACCAGAAATATAATTATAACCATTAGTTTTAACATTTAATGTTAAAGAATCTAAAATATTAATATCCGATAAAGACAATTGTAAATTCGGATAAACATCAAAATAAACTGGACCATGGGCTAAACTAGACTGTATAATTCCGATTAAGGATTTTTTCCAGTCTAAGTTTCTACCATCTCTAAGAGCAGCTATAACGCTGTCAGGTAATCCTTCTAAGGTTAAAGGTTTAAAAGCAATTTGCACTAAACCAATATGTAAAAATTTGTAAAGGTTTTTATAAACAGCAATATCTTTCTCACTTAGTAATTTGATTACTAATTCATCATTATCAAGTGAGACAGATTCTTCAGTAGTTTTAACTACCTGTTTTAAACCCAATTTTTCAAAAGTACCTAACTGGTAAATAACCTTAGGCTCGATTCTTGGAATCGTCCATTTATTTAATAAATCTAAATTTTTGGGAATATCAAATTCCTCACTTCTACTGTTTTTAACAGTATCTTTCCTTCTTATCATGTTTATCATGATCATAAAGAGTTCGTGTTAAGACTCAATCTTAAATCATGCACTTCATCAGAACTCGGCTCGATACCACTTTTGCGATGGTCGGGTCACAAAGCTTCTTTGATTTATTCATATTGGCTACAATATTCAAACTTTAGAATCACTTCATTAATCCAGACTCAGACTACCGACTAAGATAGAGACGACATCAGGACTGATTACTTGTATAAAATCTGTCAATATCAAAATATTTCTCAAGACATAATTATCAGCACAAAAACAGCCCAGAGACGCCATTTCTTTCGGCTTTAGAGGGGCAAACAGTGCCTTCATATGTCTATCGGAATATATCAACATGCCTGATTTCAATACAAAACCTTCTCTGGTCTCATTCTTAGTAAGTAATAAAAATCTTAGATTAATTCATAATTCCGCCGTGAATAGTAACCATGAATAGTGACCGGATAAACAGCAAAATATTTTTGCCAGAGTTATAGTAAATACATAATTTAGACCTGTCTTAACACAAACCAAATGTTTAGCCTATCATTAGGCTAATTTTCATTAATATAAAATTATATTACAAAATTAAAAAGAAAAGAGTACTTACAAGATATGTCTGCAAGCACCAGTACAAACTTCAAACTTAATTACAAATACTAAAAATTTAAAAACTGGAAGGGAGAGTGTTTCGGCTTAGGTGTGTATACAATGGATGGGTATCCAGCTTCTGCCTTCTTCCTTCTGCCTTCTTCTTATTTATAGAGGGAATTTGATTCCCTAGGAGCTGATATCTGTCACCATCACAGATCTCTTTAATTCTCCATCGTTACTTTTTCCTTTTGGCTGTTGAGGGTGTAACTCCCCAACTACTTAGATTTTATTTAACTCTTCTAATGGGTGCCAAGGTAAGAAGCTCCTTGCTAGGTGAGGACCAAGGCGTAAGAACCAGCGACCAACTACTTCGGTAAGGACCTGCACACTTGAGTAGGGGGGGGGGGTTAGTGCCCGGTTTGCTAAGTGTCAAACCGGGATGAGACTTTACTCGAGAGTGACTGAAGATCAACTCTGTATAATACTCGGGATTGGGGTCGTGATGTGACTAGCAAGATGACTTGTCTGAAGTTACTTACTTGTTGGGATGTGTGCCTTATTTATAGGCTACCATCAAAATGGAAGGCCTTGCTAGGATTGTGCCATGTGTACGGCTAGGATTGAGCCACCAATGCTAATATGAGGCCCATAGCCCAATAATGAAGCTTTAGCCCATGCCATCTTGGGCTTTAGGGGTAGTTTGGTCATTATTGGGAGAGTTCTTGAGGATGTGACAAGGTCTGCCGAGATCCCAGGTTCGGAGAGATTGGTCCGGATGCCTGATCCGGACCGTACCTGGTTGTCAGCTGAGGAAGTTCTCCTGCCTGTCCAACTCTTCCGATTCGGAGCTCCTGGGTTCGGATGCCTCACTCTTTGGTGCCCATTTGCTTGGTTGCTTTATGAGATGGTCATGCTGGATCCGAGTTGACATCCGTATCGGAGTCCTTGGGTCGGAGAGGGTACTGACTTAGCACCATGCTCCTTTCCCAGAGAGGTTCGGACCAAGGTGGGTCAGACCTATGAATCCGGGTCGGGCCTTGTAGCTCTAAATCCTTTCTCCCTTTCTTTTAGGGTGGGTCGGACCATGGATGGTCTGCCCGGATCAGACCATTGGCTCGGACTAAAGTGTCTCGGATCCATTGGATGACTTAGGACGCCTTAGGATTCGTTCCTAGGTTCTTTATGACGGATTGGACATATTTCTGTATCAACATATGTCCCCCTAGTTTCCAAGTATCTTAGTAGAAGATAGTTGTGGAACTATTGGTTTGGGAAGCTGTTTTGAGGAAAAAAATCCGTTCTTCAGTCCAATCCGTTTCGATTTTGTTGAAAAAAGGTGTACTCCGTACTTCGTGTGGCCATTGACTTAGTCTCTCTCCCCCCCCCCCCCCACCTTTTTCTTTTTCTAAAACATCGTCGCCATCCGAGGGACTGGGTCCGAAGGGCAACGAAGTGAAGAAAAAAGAAAAAAGGGTATTTGTAATGGAGACTAAGTTTAGGCTCCGAACATCGGTAGTGTACCTTTGATGAGCTACGGTGGCGGACCGTAGGTGCGTGTCCCGTCCGAACCAACCTCTGTGGTCGCGGGAAGGTCCGAAGGGTAATCGCTCGAGTATACGAGGTTCCTTGTGTGGACAAGTTATATTGGACTGATAAGCCGCTAGGCGTCCGAGAAGATGACAATCCGGAACTCTTGTGCTGTCTGCTGCCCGAGAGTGGGATAGTTGTTGTATTCGTCTACCCGCGAGATAAGTTTGTTGTACCAATTCGTCATTTCACTTGGTATAATTGTACTATACCGTTGGATGGTTTTTAATCGACGGTGGAGATTAAATTCGAAAAATCGCGACGGTTGGAGTTCCCAATATGGCCCTCTATAAATAGAGGGGTTGGCCGGTTCATTTCTCACCGTTTAGAGAGAGAATTTTTGCATTCTGAGTATATCCGAAGCAACTACCAGCAATCCGAAGCGAGCAACGAGGGGTTCGAAGCGCGTGATCCTGTGCAAAGTCAAGCCACTTCTATCTAATCATCCGAGTCCAAGTAAGTTTATCTGTCTCGTCTTATGATTAAATTATCTCTGTTGTCTTTCATCTTCAAGTTACTCGGATGCATGCTTATGATGTGTAGTATAGTTGGTAACCATTACGTACTTGATGTTGACTAACCTCGAATAAGCATAGTACTGGCTCGGAACTAACTTCGTCGAGTAAAGCCGCTAGTTTTGGCTTTGAACTGACCACTTTAATATACATAAACGACCTCTCGGACTGCCATCTTAAAGCTTACGAAATTGCTTTCTCCTTTCCCTAGGATGTCCGAGAGTGATAGCCAAAATCGATCCAAGGCTGAGGGATATGACTCCGAGGCGATATCCTTAACCGATAGCTCCGAGGAGATTGAGATCGTGGATGACGACGAAGTACTGGAGGCGGAACAAGCGCCCCATCCGAGTCGGGAAGAGCCCGAGGTAAGTTCCTTACTTCGGTTAGTTGTTCCGGATTCTGGTCCTCCGAGGCGTCCGGATTACCTGCGAGTGTCGCATGTGCAGGTTATTGTAGCGGCTCAAGAGACAAGCTCGCGAGTTATAGGAACTCGTCGCCCGGGTCGGGCTGGCCAGGAATCCGAACTTCCGGTAGAGATCCGAACTTTAATTCGCACCCTAGGTTATAACTTTAGGAGTAATCCTAATCGAGTCCCGTTCGTTCCGGATCCGCAGGAGCCGACTATTGAGGAAGTGCATGATACTTCGGAAGCACCTCCGAATTTGGTCATCTTCGAAGAGGGTGAGGAGGATCGTGTGCAAGTCGCTATGCCTCTTCAAACTGTCGTAGAGTTAGCGTCCTCATCCGAGGAAGATGAGGCAGAGGAAGGTGTGCGGGGCCAAGATTCTGGTTCCGAAGAGGAAGAAGGTGTAGAGCCATCCGCTAATGTGCTCCGTGTGGAAACTGCTGGGCAAGCAGGGCCGAGTCGGCAGGTGGCTGAGGAAGAGCGTCCGGAGAGGCTGAGGAAGGGTGAGGACGTATTCCAAGTGAAGTTCCCTCGGTCTAGAGACGAGGTCACTCACCCCGATCCGGAGGACGAGTTGAATGAAGACGGTACTCTGCCTACTTGTGCCTGGACCATCCGAGCCGATGAAGTGGATGAGCTCCGGAGAAGATATGAGATCCCAGAGTGTGTGGAGATTCTCATCCCAGACGAATCTCATGCTTTTTATAATCCGCCTCCGGGCTACATGTCTGTCTATGAGATAAGTCTCCATTGCGGGTGGCGGCTACCCGTATCGTCCGAGTTTCTGGAGATTTTGAACAGCATGGGTTTGAGTTCGCACCAGATCATCCCCAACTCCCTCGAAAATCTGATGTGCTTCGGAGTCTTATGTAAATATAAAGGCATCCCGCTCACCTTCGATAATTTCCGTAAATTATTCAACATAAGTGTAAGTAGTAGGAACACATGGTTCTATACGTTCGTATGTCGCCATGATACGTTTTGTTGACCCCTTGTCCTCGTTGGGAATCCAATGGTTTAAGAGGTACATTTTTGTCCGTCCGGCTCTGAAGCCTGGGCAATCCGAAGCGGAGAGGCCCACGTGGCATTTCGAGAAAAAGTTCTTCCGAGGCAAGCTGCCAGATTGGAAGCCACCGGCACGGAACATCCCTTTATGGATGCAAGCGTTCCATCGGAATCAAGAGCCGGAGAAGTACTTCTTCCGAGGGCTGATATGTCAGCCTCTGCCTTTCTTGGCCGGCTTGTCCGAGCCAAGTTTTTGTGACAATATGGAGGATTTGAGTAAGTGGTTTCTCTCTACCTCTGGTTGGTTGTCCGAGTCGGTTGTCTGTTTGTCGACTATGTAGTTAACATTTGTAGATTCTTTTGTATCTTGCAACTCATTGTGATTCGGATGTGCAGCTTTTTGGTTCGAGTATACGATGTCAACCATGCGGGAGTTGAAGCATCGACAACGCATAGCCTTGGAAGGAGTTAGCGAGAGGTTCCGGACCAGATTATCAAGACTTCCACCGTACTCGATGAATGAGCCAAGAAATGCTGCTGTGTTCGAGTGGAGGAGTCTCGAGGAGGCTGCTTTGGCGAAGAGGCCCAAACTATCCCTACTCGGACAAGGGTAAGGTGGTCGGATCTAAGGGCTCAAGAAGCCTCCAAGATCCGTGTCGAGATCTTCCATAGCGGATCGGCCTTGGCTACAAAAAGCGCCCTCGAAGGTCAGAATCCTCCCGCCAAAAAAGGCAAGGGGAAGATGAGCGAGGCGCCCGAGCTGGATTCGGATGCTGAAGTTGCTCGGCTGGTTGCTGCCCCGGAGGTGGAGCGGATTTCAGAGTTGGTTTCCACTCAACGCAAGGTACGTGTTTTGGTTATTTTGTTATCTTCTGCGATTCGAGATATCTAAGCGTTTGTGATATCCGTCATTTTAGCTTCTTCTGCTTTGTGGAAGCATGCTCCTTGGTGGCGGCTCGAGGGCTACCTGGAAGAGGATTTGGCCAGTGAGGCTGCCGAGGCGATTGAAGCGTCGGTTGAACAAAGACGGGCGCTGAAGAAGGCCATAGGCCAAACAGAGGCGAGTCGAGACGGCCAAGATGAAAAGTGCCATTCGATCTTTGGAGGTGACTTGAAAGTGCACCAAGATAGTTTGACGATTTCGTGGCCGTCTCGGACTTTCAAAGATAAGATCTTTGAAGGAGCTTGAGGGTCCGGACAAGGCTGTCCAAGATTTCCTTGATTCGGACTCCTGCAAGTTTTTGTTCGAGTCAGTATGATGAGGCCCGTAAGATGGGTTTGATGTTGTGGAGCGGTCGGGAGGAAGGGTTGGATACCGAATGACTGCAACTTGGAGGCTGAGGGGGTTTCCGCCTTTAAGAATGGAGATGGATCGGACTTTGCTCCAGAGGGTGTCTTGGACGAAGACCTGCTCAAATGTGAGTTTGTGGAGCTGGTCTGCGACGAGTCGGAGGGCAAGAAGTACAACCATGGCGGTCCGTATCTCCCATCCTTCGTCCCTCGGGTGCTTATGTCCAGTGTTTTCGTTCCTTTGGAGGATCACTTGGAGCACAACCGAGACTGGCTGACTTTGCCCGGGCCTGTCCATGGTTTTGATCGCGACCTAGACTTGATGGAGCAGTGTCCGGCCTTCCTGAAAGAGGTTGAGGCTCGGAGAGAACGGAGGTTGGCCCAAGCAGCCCAACAGCAAGATCAAGCGCCTCCGGAGAAGGATACGGGGGGCCCCTCTCGGTCTCAACCTAGTACGTCCGAGCGGCGAAAGCAGTGAAGACGGGGTATGCCCCGGGTTGTTTGTAATAGGGTGCCTCCGGGCCTAGAAACAATGTTGTTTTTTCTTTTGCTCGTCATCTTTTGTTGGATAAATATATACTTGGTTTTGATGAACGTTTGTTGGTTCGGGCCCCCTGGTGGCTCGGAACTATTTTTGTCACAAGAATGCTAATGTTGCTGTTTACATTCCTGCACGTTTTAATTTCGTATTTGCGTAGTAACTCATCAACTCTCGTGGACTCGGATAGTGGGTTCGGACCCTTGAGATTCATACCGCCAGGACATTAATTTGCCTGATGCAAATTCTCTTTTGCGGGTCTTGGGGGACGATCAACCATTGTGCCCATCCGAATCGGAATCATTAATAGAAATAAACCGGATCACGAACGGTTCGGAGCCACGTCTTAGAGTGACCAGACTTGCGAGAAAGAGAATCTCCTTGTGTCGTGATCAGTAGTGGCGATTCGGACGTTGACTTGGTGTGTTATCCCGAGTCATGCAGACTTGTGAGATAGTGAAAAGATGATCAGCATCAAGTACAGGGCGACTCTATACGAATCACAGTTGCTTCGGATGTTGTTATGTCAGCCCCGAGCTTGATACGTCCGAGTGAGTAGCTTAGTCGATATGCTCGACCGTATGGATGGATTGTTGGGTTGGGCCAATGGAAGCTGAAGAGCCAGGCCCATGTTCGGCCCAAGCCCATTTCCGGTGAATATGGGACACGTGTCCGCTTCTAATTGGTCTTCTCTTTCTATATATACTCGCTTTATGCGGCTTTTCATTAGGACATCTCGCCTTTTTATAGTAATCAAGGTCCGGAGCTCGAGTCCGGCATTTGGTGAGCATGTTTATACCGTCACTCTTGCCGTGATCTGTCCCGAGGTTTCTCCGATGATTCGAAGTCAACCCGGTTGGTTCTCGTGAGAGTTTGAAATTAAATTGCTCGGAAAGCCACCTCGGATCTTCGAGGATCTGATCCGTCTTGAGTGAACTGAAATTTTTGCCAATCAATTCCTCTGATCGTCAGGCTAATCTTCTTTCTCCGGGGTTGTGGTCTATCTTCGTGACTTTTAGCCCCGGAGAGGTAGATTAGCTGGATGGTTCGGGGATCTTCAAATAGTTGTTTTTGAGCCTCAATGCATCCGAGGCGATCCGCTTCTGGGTATGTGCCCGGGTAGCGACAAGTCGGCATAATTGGTTTGGTAGAATCCCTTCCAGTATTTCGTGGTTCGGTCGTAAAAAACCGCCCGAGATGTTGGAAGGCTTTCTACCAATCCTGTTGTGTCTATTTGTTCATTTCTCGGATTGAGGGATCTCCGGATGTATCCTTTTTAGTAGGACTTCCAGCTCGTCCTTGAAGATACGTGTCCGAGCAGTTCGGTTCTGTTGGTGACTTTGTTTCCAGGATTGCAGGCTCGAGGGAGCTACTTGTAATTCTGGAAAGTAGTCCGCGACAGTGCTGAGCTTGTTTGGAGTCGGATAATTGGGGACTCCGGAAGTAACCTTTCTGGTGACTCGTTTGTCTTACACCTATGGTCTTTCGTCCGAGCAGCTCGGCTTTGTTGGTGGCTGCGTTCCAGAATTGAAGGCTCGAGGGAGCGACTTGCAATTCTGGGACGGTGTTCCTGACAATGCCGGTCTTGTTGGGACTCGGACCAACGGGAGCCTCCGGATTGACTTGGGTTATTCTGACTATCCGGGTTGGTTGCCTTCCAAATACTCTGAATCTGGGATGTATTTATAGTATTTGGCAAGAGGCGATCCGGATTGTTATAGTGCTTCTTGCCTGCTTCGGAGCTGTCTTTCGTTCAGTAGTGATGCAGTATCCTTTCTGGAAGCATTGAATGGCCTCAGTTATATCGTCCGGTTGCTGTTAGTCTTTGGATCGTCCGAAGGGGGCTTCGAAATCTTTGTCAGTAAGCAATCAAAGTTGGGATGGTGGAATTCCTTCTTCCTTGGGCCTACAGATCTGACTAATAGTGCTCGACGGGGTTTGGTTGATAGACCGAGGTTAATTAGGAAGCTTATTTGTAGAAGTAGAAAAGATATAGAGTAGGAGCTTGTTTTTGTAAGCTTGATTAGGGCTCTTCGGACCCTGACTTTGTAAATCTGTACTCCTGTTTTAATAAAAGCGTATTTGCCTTTGTGAAGGTCGGACACTGTTTGATTGTGTTAATCCGATCCGGATCAGTGTATGATCTAGGTTCGGATTAAGTAGTTAAATATCTTCATGGCCCGTTCGAATCATGAGATTCGGAGGACATGATTATCAACAATGTTTATGAAATCACAGTTGTATTGATTTGACGGAAATCGAATTACAACTTGAGGGCTTCGAGGCCTTTTCAAAAAACAAACACAAAAGCAGTCGACAAGATAGAGGAAGGTGACAGTCGTTGCCATACTTCTCTAAGTGTAAAACTTTTGGAGATTCTTGGCATTCCAAGTTCTCTTCAAGGCCCGCCCTTGTTCATCTTCTAGTTCGAAGCTTCCATTAACTCTTGCCCCAGTAACCTTGTACGGTCCTTCCCACTTGGGCTTAAGTTTCCCCACATGACTTAGTATATCGGCTCTTCTGAGGACTAAGTCTCCAACTTGTATGTCCTTGGGAAAGACACGTTTATTGTAGGCTCGAGCGGTCATGGCTTGCACCAAGGATGTTGGCCAATGCCTTATCGCTTGTCTTCAAGGAGCTCAAGGTCATAGATCCTTGCGAGCTCATTATCAAGCTGGTTGTATTCTTTGGATTCTCTGGATTGCTACCACCGTCTCCGAAGGGATGACCGCCTCGGATCCATAGACCAAGGAGAAAGGTGTTTCTTATGTGGCAGTTCGGGCTGTCGTTCGATGGGCCCAAAGGACCGCGTCGAGATCATCCGCCCAACTGTCTTGGGAAGTTCTCAACCTTTTCTCCAAAATTTTGACTATGGTCTTGTTGGTGGCTTCCACCTGACCATTGGCTTGGGGGTGGCCAACGGAAGTAAAGCGTTGTTCTATTTTGAAGGATTAAAGCCACTCCTTCAGTCTTGACCCAGAAAATTGTGCTCCATTGTCTGAAACTAGCACTCGTGGGAGTCCAAACCGGCAGATGATGTTCTTCCGGATGAATGTCCGCACCCTGCTTTCTATGATGGTTGACACTGCTTCAGCTTCGACCCACTTAGTGAAGTACTCCACTGCCACTATCAAGAACTTCTTTTGATGTGTTCCTCGCGGAAAGGGACCAACTATGTCTATGCCCCATTGATCAAATGGGCATGCTATGATTGACGGAATCATAGGGTTGGTCGGGCGGTGTGGTATGTTGGCATAGTATTGGCAGTCTTCACAGGCGTGGGCGATGTTGGCAGCATCCATGTCAATAGTTAGCTAATAGTATCCTTGCCTTATGATCTTCTGCGCCAAAGTTCTTCCTCCAGAATGACTTCCACAACTTCCGGCGTGGATTTCTTCCATCGCAGTTTTCGCCTCTTGAGGATCTAGGCACCTCATGTGAGTTCCGCTGTAGGATCTCTTGTAGAGATCTTCTCCCAGAATAAAGTATCTGTTAGCTCGACATTGAATCTTCCTGGCCTCTCTAGGATCCATAGGTAAAGTACCATCCTTGAGGTAACGGAATATATCAGTCATCCAGTTTCTTTCTGTGCTCAAGAGAAACATCTTTCCGTTGGGGTTTCCCAGGGAGGATTCCACGCGGGTCATGAGGATGACACTTCTCGTGTCCAAAGCTCCTAAGGCTGAGGCGTACTTGGAGAGGGCGTCGGCCTTTTCATTCCATTCTCTGTGAAATTGGTCAAGAGTAAATTCTTCAAAGTGCTCAACCTCTTTCTTGAGGAGCTCCAAGTATTTGATCATGTTAGGTCCTTTGGTGGTAAAGCACCCGGAGAACTGGGATTGTCTGCAGCCATGCAGTCTGTAGGCTTTGATCCTTTTTACCTGAAGGGCTTTCGCCATTCTTAGTCCGGTGATAAGTGCTTCATACTCGGCCTCGTTATTTGTCACCTTAAAATTGAGAGTGACGGCGTACTCTAGCTTGGCTCCTTCAGGACTTTCAAGGAAAATTCCTATTCCTCCCAACCGTCCGGTTGATGATCAAATCCACTTGTAATGTCCAACATTCTTTGTTTCTTTCCTTACCTCCCGAAGTGGGAGTGAGTGCTTTCTCAACCTCTTGCTTCTTGTCGGAAGATGCAGTTGTCGAGGTATTGAGTTCTTCGTCCAAGAGAAACATGTGCCTCACTCTCAGTGAATCATCCATTGGTTGGTAATATTCAGTCAAAGGCTGGATGCTACCTCTTTGTGTCTCTTCTGCTTCTTTCTCTCCACTTGATTCCTTGATCTGGGCTATCACCACATGACTAGCCTTTTCCTGGGAGTTTTTGTTCTCTTCTTCTGCTTTCTCCGGATAGTCCACCAGGAAGTCGGCCAGAACTTGCGCTTTCTTGGCAGATGGGGCTTGAGACTCAATATCATATTCACTTAGCTCAATAGCCCATTTGGACAGGCGTCCTGACTGATCCAGCTTTTCCAAGACATGTTTGAGTGGCTCATTTGTAAGGACCACAATCCGATGCGACTTGAAGTAAGGCTTCAGTCGCCGTGCAGTGTAAACCAATGCAAAGGCGAGCTTCTCAATCTTGACATATCTGGCCTCAGAGCCTACAAGAGCTTTGCTCAAATAGTAAATTGGTAAATGCTCGTTGTCTTGTAGCCGTTCCAGTACAGAACTCATTGCTTCATCAGTGGTGGCCAAATAGAGGTAAAGAGTTTCATCCTCCATGGGTTTAGACAGAAGGGGCGGCGAGAGGAGATACTTTTTCAAGTTTTCCAGGGCTTCCTCGCACTCCTTTGTCCACTCGAACTTATTTCCTTTTCGTAAGATCTTAAAGAAGGGAAGGTTCTTCTCGACGGATCTTGAGATAAAACGGCTCAACGCCATCACCTTTCCTAGAAGCTTCTGAACTTCATTGTGGTCTTGGTATGGTAGATCTATGATTGCCTTTATTTTCTGCAGGTTAGCGATGCCTCTTTACGTGACCATGTAGCCAAGGAATTTTCCTCCTTTCACCCGAAAGTGCACTTTTGAGGTTGACTTCATTCCATATTTCGAGAATAGAAAAGCAATTGTTGAGGTGTTCGATGTGCTCCTCTTCAGTCTTGCTTTTCACAAGCATGTCATCCACATAGACTTCCATGGTTTTTCCCAATTCTTCCTTGAACATCTTATTTACCAGCCGTTGGTAAGTAGCTCCTGCATTCTTGAGGCCAAAGGGCATGACCTTGAAGCAATAGACCCCTCCGGCCGCAAAGAATGCCGTTTTCTTGATGTCTTCTTGAGCCATCCTAATTTGGTAGAAGCCTTGATATGCATCCATGAAGCTTAGAAGTGCACATCCTGCAGTGGAATCAACCAGCTGGTCTATGCGTGGCAATGGATAGGGATCCTTTGGACAAAACTTGTTGAGTCTAGTGAAGTCATTGCACATTCTCCACTTTCCGGGAGCTTTTTCAACGAGGACCACGTTGCGACCAATCAGATGTCGACTTCTTCGATATGACCTGCTTTCATCAACTTGTCAACCTCTCCTGCTATGATAGCATCCTCAACTGGCCCGAAGTCTTTCCTCTTTTGCCGGATGTGCTTGACCGTAGGATCCATGTTCAGACGGTGAACTGCGATCCTTGGGTCTATCCCCTTGAGATCATCTGTGCTCCAAGCAAAGATGTCACGATTGTCACGAAGGCAAGTGATGAGCTTCAGCTCTACTTCCGTACTCATCTCCGTTCCAACCCGAGTTGTTCTTTCCGGATTTCCTTCGACCGGTTGGACCTCTTTCAAGGCTTCATGGGATTCTATTCTAGCTGTCTTGGGGAACTTTTCTCTGAGCGATCCAATACCGATTTCTTCCTTTGGTGACGTTAGAGTAATGGAAGAATGGCTATGAGGGCCCTTAGTGACTGAAAGGACAGGTACTGTGGCCCCTCTGGTTGACATGATGTAGCACTCCCAGGCTTCTCTAACGTTGCCCATTTCTTCCCCCACGCCGTTCGGGGTTGGAAACTTTACCCTGTTGTGTAAGGGTGAAGCAATTGCTCTGAATTGGTTAAGTCCCGGGCGGCCCAAGATCACGTTATAGTCGAAGGTTCTATCTACTACCACGAAGAGGATAGTCTTGGTCACCCTTGTCGGAAAGGTGCCCATAGAGACTTGTAGTGGTATGCTTCCAATGGGGCACTCTGGACCCTCCAAAACCTACCAATGAGGTGTATACTCGTCCATATTGTATTTGCCCCAGGTGCATTTGCTCCACAGTCCTTTTGGATATGACATTGGAGGAGCTTCCTGTGTCGATTAGTACCTTGTTGACCTTGTAAGTGGCAATCACTAGAGAAACAACCAAAGGGACATCGGGGTCCTTGAGATCTCCTCCACCAGACGTTGGTGGGGGGATCTCGCTATCGTCAAAGGTAATTGCATTTGTGCCTTTCAAGGGTGGTGGACCGTAAGCTCTGTCGTTGTTTCTCAAGTGTTGCGCGGTCCTTTCCCTTGCATTTCTGCTGTCTCCCCCTGTTGGTCCTCCTGCAATGGCGTTGATAACTCCACTGTAAGGGAGGTTCTCCATTTCCGTATCTTCGCGGTACCCTTGGTATCTTTGGGCATGCCGAGGTGGGATTTCCGCTGGAGGTGGTGGTAAAGATCCTTTCGGAGGTTCAGAACCACGCTCCTCTCTTCTTTGCTCATTCTTTCTATGCCTGGAGGGTTCTTCTTCGCCTGTTGGTTCTTTCAACTTCCCACTTCTCACTAGTCTTTCAATTTCTGTCTTCAACTGGATGCAATCCTCAGTCAGGTGACCTTTCTGCTTGTGGAACCTACAGTAGTCTTTAGAGAATTTACTCTTCTTGCTGCTCTTGACAGGTTTAGGCCATTGTATATCTAAGTCCTTCTCAACAATAGAAGCCAAGATGTCGGATCTTAGTGCATTGAGCGAGTATACTCGGCGTATCTCCTGGGTGGAGTTCTTTCTCTGTGGAATTCTTTTATGTCCCTGAGATCTCTTTTTTGCTCGAACTTCCCTTGACGAGGAGGGAGTTCCTGTCGTACTTGTTCTTTTCCCTTCTTGATCCCTGCTCTTATCGGGACATTTCTTCGGTAATCTTCTCCATACAAGACTCCTTGAGATATCTTCGGTACTTTTCGGTGGTGATTTCTTCGTTGGAAAGCTTCCTTCTAAGCTCATCATTATAAGTGTTAGCATATAGGTGTCGAACCCACTCTTTGATGCTATGAGGCTCTACAGCCGTACTTGACGTTGAAGCGGTCAAGGAAGGTTCTAAGGTCCTCATGCTCTTTACGGATTATGCACGCGGTGCTCAATGACCTCTTCCTTCTCTTTGCTTTCTCAAACCTTTTCAAGAAAAGGAGGCGTCGCATAAGATTTGATGGAACCATTAGGTAGTGAGGTCCACCAATTCATTGCTTCTCCAAAGAGTGTGGTGGAAAAGTTGAGAGCTTTCATGTTGTCGTTGAGTCCATTGCTTTCCATCTTACTTTCGTATCTAGTAAGATGCCCTACAGGGCAAGTATGTCCATAGTAATGCTCAAGGTTTGGGATAACACAGTCGGGGCGCTTTCTTTCTCTTCTGATCGCATCGCACAGAGGGTTGGGAGTTTTAACTACCACCTTCTCATGTGCTTTGACCATCCTGCTCAAGGTGGCAATTTGTGTTTCCAAGGCCTTACATTTGGAGGTAGATGCCTTTCGGTATCGTCTTTCACGGTTAGGATTGATAGCTACATCTGGAGGAAGAACACCGATTGGAACAATCGGGGTGCTTTCCGCCATTTGATCTCTAGGCACTTGTTGTAGAGCTCCTCGCCGACTGGTTCCCACTTCGTCTACTCGTGGCACCTCTAGACTTCTCCCCTCGTTGTTCATGAGAAGCAGCGGCTCTTCTATTGAGAAGATGTCTCAGATCTTCTGGTTGAGCTTGTTCCCCCAGCCTTTGTTGGATAGGACGGTGCTCATTTCTTGATTAATGAGTTGACTTGCCTTGGGATTGGTGTAGGGTGAAATTTGAGGAGGCTGTAGATTGTTTGATCCAAAGCATCCTTGAATAGTGGTGAGTAAGAGGCCAAACTGATTCTCATTCATCCCAAACTCACTAGGACGAATGATCTGTCCATTCGGGAGGGTAAAGTTTCTTCCTGGGGGAGGACCATGTGTTCCTGACGGAGGAACCTGTCCTTCATCCCCAAGTGTCTGGATCCTAACTGGTGGATTAGTGGCTCTTTCCTCGCCAGAAGAAAGACTAGCGATATGGCCATCACTTGGATCATCTACTACTTCCCTTGTTGAAACTCTTGCTACCCCACCTGTTTTAGTGGGAGGTCTCCCCCTTTGTCTTGGAGCAGGCGTACCAATGGCAGTGGCGTTGGTTCTTGCGGACCTTCTTGTTCTTTCCATTACTGAAGAGAATGGGACTTTTTGTAAAGATTCCCACAGACGGCGCCAAAATCTTTGAGGTGTAACTCTGACTACTTAGATTTTATTTAACTCTTCTAATGGGTGCCAAGGTAAGAAGCTCCTTGCTAGGTGAGGACCAAGGCGTAAGAACCAGCGACCAACTACTTCGGTAAGGACCTGCACACTTGAGTGGGGGGGGGGTTAGTGCCCGGTTTGCTAAGTGTCAAACCGGGATGAGACTTTACTCGAGAGTGACTGAAGA
Organism: Plantago major; assembly: GCA_026545765.1. Taxonomy (NCBI): domain Eukaryota; kingdom Viridiplantae; phylum Streptophyta; class Magnoliopsida; order Lamiales; family Plantaginaceae; genus Plantago; species Plantago major. The sequence goes on along the minus strand of CM048841.1, from coordinate 48,043,831 downwards.
TCAACTCTGTATAATACTCGGGATTGGGGTCGTGATGTGACTAGCAAGATGACTTGTCCGAAGATACTTACTTGTTGGGATGTGTGCCTTATTTATAGGCTACCATCAAAATGGAAGGCCTTGCTAGGATTGCGCCATGTGTACGGCTAGGATTGAGCCACCAATGCTAATATGAGGCCTATAGCCCAATAATGAAGCTTTAGCCCATGCCATCTTGGGCTTTAGGGGTAGTTTGGTCATTATTGGGAGAGTTCTTGAGGATGTGACAAGGTCTGCCGAGATCCCAGGTTCGGAGAGATTGGTCCGGATGCCTGATCCGGACCGTACCTGGTTGTCAGCTGAGGAAGTTCTCCTGCCTGTCCAACTCTTCCGATTCGGAGCTCCTGGGTTCGGATGCCTCACTCTTTGGTGCCCATTTGCTTGGTTGCTTTATGAGATGGTCATGCTGGATCCGAGTTGACATCCGTATCGGAGTCCTTGGGTCGGAGAGGGTACTGACTTAGCACCATGCTCCTTTCCCAGAGAGGTTCGGACCAAGGTGGGTCAGACCTATGGTTCCGGGTCGGGCCTTGTAGGTCTAAATCCTTTGTCCCTTTCTTTTAGGGTGGGTCGGACCATGGATGGTCTGCCCGGATCGGACCATTGGCTCGGACTAAAGTGTCTCGGATCCATTGGATGACTTAGGACGCCTTAGGATTCGTTCCTAGGTCCTTTATGACGGATTGGACATATTTCCGTATCAACATTGGCTATTAGCTCTTTTGTCTCGAATGCTTTTTGCCCCACTTGTCATTAATCAGTATTATTGGGTAGATTTTTCTGCTACCACTATTGTTGTAGAAGATTCTTCCTTATCTTTACTCTTCTGTTTAAGAGTTCTTTTAAGTATTTCAAAAACGTCTTCTATTGAGACTTCTTCCTGATTTGGATCTTGAGCATCTTGATATTCCTGGCTAGCCGATACCATTGAGGTGTCTGATTTCACGGATTGTGTGTGTGTGTGTGTATATGTGTGTGTATTTATATATGTGTGTATATATATATATGTGTGTATTTTTAAAACAATATAATAAGCCTCAATGTTGGGCATTTAAAGCGTTCTTTTTCATTCCAGTTCAACCCACGCTTTTTCCCCAAATAATGGAGGCTGCTTCCGCTATCTCCTTCTTCACTCAACGCATCTCTTCAAATTACACTGAAAATAACTCATTAATTAGTTGTTCTCTTGTTTGCTGCTGGCAATTTGGCTCTCCCACCTTTTGTTCACGGTTTGCAATTCTATATGCTATCGATGTATGATGTTACTTTGTATGAATTTTCTGATGCTTTTTTATTGCGATACTGTAAGTTTCCTATTTCTCTTTCTTCTCTTTGGAGTTCTCTATAATGGCTGGGTTTTTGGGAGGCAATCAAGAAACACAAACGGCACTTCAACACTGGGGTTTAAAGTGTTTTATTTTGTCTACTTTCAAGAGAGCGGCGGGAAGAGAGTTTGGGAGCAGCCTCCACTTGCGCTCCAACCGTTTGACAGAATGACCGGAAGGATTCTACAACTTCGCCGTCCCTTGTTGGACCGGTTGGCCTACGGGTGACATGCCTACTTTCTGCACGCTGCCACTGCCAGTGGGCTGAACCGTTGCACCCCAATTGTTGCAGGAAAAAAAATTCCTCCGTAGAGTTGCGCCCCTTTAGCTCAACTGCCTCTACACAATTACTAAATAAAAGGCGTCCCTTCTGCTAGTTTCTTACACATCTATCATTTCTCCTCAATTGTCATCTTTACTATCAGCGACTACTACACATGTTATGTTATGCTGTTAGCCTTGCACCGTTATAACCATGTCTGCACGGCATAAACAGGGTAAGCCTAAATTTTCTGGTCGATGCACTTCGTAACATTTATTGTTGTGACCTGACCTTTCTCTCCTCCCGTAGAGGAAGCTTGCGATGCGAAAAAGAGGAAACGAACGCGCTCAAGGGCTCTTATGTCTCATGAGCAGAAGGAAGGACTCCATTATTCAGCCAGACAACGATACCTACGCCGCAAGAATAATGCAGGTAATTATACTACAATCTCCATGTTATGTATGTGATTTTGTGTGAGTTTATCTGAAAGAGTTTCTGCTTGTTCTACATCAGACCGGCTCCCCTACATAAACTTATCCGGTTCCAGTGCTCATGAGTTTTTGTGCTATTGTTAGGAAAACTGCTATTCTAATACAGATTCTGAATTATGCAATCATCTGGACATGTTACTTTGTTTATGTTGGCTATTTAGTTTTGCCCCTTCTCGGAACACTATCCAGTGCTAACATTGTGCCATTCAATATCTTGTTTTTTTAGCGGCTCCTTGCACCCGACCCCCACCGGAACATCACCCTGGCAATCATTCTTCAGACGCTCTTCCCTGCACCTACAACGAGCAAGCTGCGACAGGTGACCACGATTTTAACTTACCATCTATATATTTACATATGGTGAAATTATTTAGCTTAGTCATTACATGTGAATGAAACTCCTTGGGTGGAATTATATCAATTGTCATGGCTTCATGCATTTCATATATACCAGGCAATTCTTTTCTGGTTTCTTTACTGAAGAGATTCAGTTATAATGGTCATTATGTTGTGCTCAGAATCTCAAGTGGCATCTATCTGCAATATCTTGTCATGACATTCTGTTGTGCTCATAATCTCAAGTAACATGTATCTGAAAATTTCTTGTAATGTCATTCTGTTGTGCTCATAATCTGAAGTATATATGTGGTCTTAAATTTGTACCGAACAGAATTCCATGTGAATTGTTTCAACTGAACAACTTAACTTGCAACCACCTATGGTAAAGAACAATTCTTTTTTTCTCAAATGGAAGTAATTTTAATTTGGGTCATTTATAAATGATCACACGCTCATAGAATTGTTCTAAAGCAACAGCAGCTAACCTGGTGGGGAGTTCTAGCACGGTTATTACCAATAATTGTAATTGGGTTCGAAATCTTAATTTACCAAACAAACTAGAGGTTTTCTTTTGCCCATGTGTTGCGACATACTCTCCCGTTTAGAGTGGCTTTGAAATCTTGTGGGCTGGATAGTGATTTGTTGTTATGTTTGAAAATCTGGGATTGTTATTTTGTTTTCGTGTGCGTATGCTCGGCTAATTTGCAATGTCTCTCCTTAATCTGATTTTAGCATTAGCTATGCTACAGATTTATTGAACTCTATGAAAGTTTGTATGCTTAAGGGCTGGAATAATAATGATTAAACATGGATGCCCCTTCTTTCTACGCCACGGTCGTTCGATGCATTTTTTTTACATTAACAGTACCTGCCTACACACGCTCCCGGAGAGCACACACACAAAACCAATAGCTTCTTCCAGAAGATTTATAGTGTCTGCATTTCTACAATAGAATCTCTTCTTTTGTTAATACTTACATAAGGCTTAACCTTTCCTATGAATTCTCTTTTATTGCGCAGGTACCATATGGAGCAGAAACCAAAACAATCATGCGCTGAAAAGACGGTTCGAGCTCCTGAATGAAATCAGTACAGGTGCGGCGATTCTACCAGAATCCCCTCAGTGTTCCCACTGCGGTGCTTTCCGGTTTCACAGAGAGCCCCCCGGGTTTTGTTGTATGAGTGGCCAGGTATCACTTCAGCTACTTGTGATGCATCCTGATCTATGGAAACTGTACAGAGATCAATCATGTCCCGTGGCAAAGCATTTTCGCCAACGGTGTCGGACCTACAACAACACGACAGCTTTCTCAACTATTAAGATGTCGTACGACCCGAAACTTGCCCAGGCAAACCAGGGGATTTACACTGTTCGGGTACAAGGTACTATTTACCATAAAATACATGGACTTATCCCCAAAGACGGAAATGCTAAACAACTCCAGCTCTACTTTTACTCCACCGAGAATGAAATTCAGAACTGTCTCTCTCAGTCTAGGAATTTGGAAGAGTTTGTAATAAAAAGGCTCATGGCTATTATGGGCTCAAACCCGTACGCTATCTTCTTCAGAAGCCTACGCGAGTTGCCCCACTTGGAGGAACACAGTATTGTACTCCGTTCAAATCCATCTCTCGATCAAAGAGTCTACAATATGCCAACCTCAGATCATGTGGCTGCAATATGGCATCTGCAAAATGGAACACCAACTGACCGACCTCATGACATACGGGTCACACTGATAGAACTCATTATATACAGTATTATTATGGATGCTATGATCCATTACAGTACCCCTTATTGTTCCCATTCGGGGAGCCAGGATGGCATGCCGGGATTCGAAAGTTGCCAAAAGATAGTGTGTTCTCTCCAATCAGCGGCACAGGAAACTGCCCTGGACAAAATGCACTTAACCCCCATTACCATGGCAGCGGAGAAGACCTACTTGCGCATGAAGAACATAGTATGCCTACTTACTGACTCTAAATATACTTCGTTATTCACTTGTTGCACACGTATCTTACATTAAAAAAAAATTATAGTTCAATAATATCATCATATTTCCATCTCTAATATTTCATGATTTACCGTGTCCAACCGATTACTCTTAAAAAATTAAATCCGTGACATTAATTCACCTTCCCATGTTGTTTGTGACCCCTAGATTTGCCATAGCACATTTTGTGTACTTATTTTCCCAACTGCAAGCAGCATTGCCACCAGACTGAACACATACATTACACCAGAATTGACTAGCACATCACACTCATACCTTCTTTACGGACTTGCAGGTCGGCAGGAGAAGGAAAAAAGTGTAACAACCGAGAATATTACTCGTACCTTTTCCAAGTGAGGGAATTTGGGGCACGAATTCCCTACACGCTGGAAGATTAGCCCAGCAGTTCCAGGTGGACACATACGTGAAAATAGAGACACAGAGACTAGACTTTCTACGGGATAAGGACAGGCAACATGAGGCATGGTTGGAATGTTATAAGGGGCTTGTTGACAGCATGGCATGTGAAGGAATTTCACATGGCGGTAGTGTTGGAAAACGTATCATCATTTCAAGGTAGCCCCCGGGATATGTGACAAAGATATATGAATGTGTTGGCTTTGGTTCAGAAGTATGGCAAGCCTGATTTCTTTATCACTATGACTTGTAATACCAATTGGCAAGAAATACAACAGGAATTGCTACCAGGAGAATTACCCCAGAATCGTGCTGATCTGTTGGCTCGCGTGTTCATGGCAAAAAACGAGGAACTCAAAGATGAACTCATCATTAAACAGGTCTTGGAAACGTGGCTGCGTATTTCTATGTTATAGAATTTCAGAAGAGGGGCTTACCGCATGCTCACTGGCTGATCGTATTACAGAAGAAGTATAAGTTGACTTCATCTGAAGCATATGACAAGTTTGTGTTGGCTGAAATACCGGACCAAGAAGAATACCCCCATTTACACAATTGTGTGGTCAAGCACATGATGCATGGTCCATGTGGAGACCTAAATCAGCATAACGTCTGCATGAGACAAATTACATGTTGCAAGAATTTATGGCGCATGTAAAGGATTTTCAGAAAGGTAGATGGGTGTGTCCATCCGAGTCCATGTGGCGCATTTATGGATTTTCATTGAATGAGATGTACCCAAGTGTGGAACAGCTGCATGTCCATATGCCAGATTTGCACCCAGTATGGTTTACAGCAGGGAGGACCCTTCAAGATATTATTTCTAACCCGAAATCTACGAAAATGCAGCTTACAGAGAGTTCTTTGCTATGAATGCATCCGATGAGCAGGTCCGATCAATGAATTTACTTTCTGAAGAATTCCCGAAACACTTTGTGTGGACACAACAGAACAGAAAATGGACTGCTCGTTCATAGGACGCTTGAACAATGTCAGTCCCATCGAAGGGGACAGGTATTACCTTCGTGTTTTGCTGAAAAATGTGAGAGCACCAACGTCTTATGAATTTTTAAGGACTTTCAATGGGGTGATGTATGAGACTAATAGGGATGCTGCACTGGAGAGAAGGTTGCTTCTATCTGACACACATATTATAGACTCAATGAGAGAAGTTGCGACCTATCAAATGCCTCACACACTACGCCAACTATTTGCAACCATCCTCATATACAATTCACCATCTGATCCAAAGTCTCTGTGGGAGGACTTCAAGATGCCATTGTCTGAAGATATAATACAAAATCAGCCTGGTGATTTGGAAGATTCTTTCCAAAAGTCCTTACAAAAAATTGATACTTTCATGAAGACAATGGGGCGAACAGTTTCAGAATTTGGTTTGCAGCAGTTAAGGAAGTACAGGACACCGTCGTCGACATATGAGACAGACATACACGCCGAGCAAGCTGTAGAAGTCTCTGAAAATGATTTACAATCGGTTCAGCAACTTAATAGCAAGCAAAAACAAGCATTCGATGAAATAGTAACAGCGATGCTGAGTGAGAATGGTGGATACTTTTTCATTGATGGTCCTGGTGGAACAGGAAAGACATTCCTTTACCGTGCCTTGCTGGCTACTGTTAGAGCGACTAGGGGCATCGCTCTTGCTGTGGCATCGTCTGGCGTGGCAGCTTCGTTGCTTCCTGGAGGGCGTACAGCCCACTCAAGGTTCAAGTTGCCAATTCAGATAGAGGAGTCTATGACCTGTTCCCTGAGCAAGCAAAGTGCTCAATAAAAAATCATTCTCGCGGCAAAACTAATAATATGGGATGAGGCTTCCATGACCCATCGTCGCACAGTCGAAACATTGGATCACCTATTACAAGACTAACAGGTAAGCAACTCATGTTCGGGGGAAAAACTATAGTGTTTGGCGGGGATTTCAGGCAGACTATACTGGTTGTCCAAGGAGGAACTAGACAAGATGAGATTGATGCATGCTTGGTCAGATCTGATATATGGACTTCAATAAGAAAAATACACCTGGTTGATAATATGCGCGTAAGAGAGGACCCGGATTTTGTCGAATTTCTATTGTGGATAGGAGGTGGCACTGAGACTTGTGACGAAGAAGACTACATTCAATTGCCACAGGAAATGTGCATCTCCTCAACAGATAATGAAGACCCTCTGGATAACCTGATGAGCAGTGTTTTCCCATCTTTCGATGTATACTTTTCCGATCCTTATTCAGTTATGGAAAGAGCGATTCTCACACCAAAAAATGGATGTGTCCATGAAATTAATGAATCGCTCATTAACAAGTTTCCCGGGGACTACGTGGACTACATCAGTACGGATTTAACAAGTGATGCAATGCAGCCGTCCCAATATCAGGACTTCCTCAACAGTGTGGATCTGCCAGGTCTGCCCCCACATGCACTACGGCTCAAAATAAATAGTCCTATCATGCTGCTTAGAAACATAAACCCTTCAGAAGGGTTGTGCAATGGTACGCGATTGATCTGCTGTGACCTTGGAAAGAACGTCATAGGGGCTGAAATAGCTTCAGGGGAGCACACGGGAGCCTACGTTTTCATTCCAAGAATACCTTTGGAAAATTCTGACAAGCTTAAATGCCCCATACCGTTCAAGAGACACCAATTCCCAGTGCGGTTATGTTTTGCAATGACGATAAACAAGGCACAAGGACAAACGCTGGACAGAGTGGGGATATATCTACCGGTACCAGTATTCTCCCACAGGCAGCTTTATGTAGCACTCTCCCATGTGAAAAAGGCACAGTCTGTCAAAATCTTATCGCCCACCAACAGTTGACCGTCCGGACAGCACCAAGACCAGAAATGTCGTGTACACAGAAATATTGCAACAGGCGGGCCTAAACTAGAATTATATATATACAGTAAGACATAGTTGTATTCAGTATTGTAAGTTTATCATTGCTGGTCTATTTATGTTGAATTAGGGATAGTGGCGATACTATGTTTATGTACTTGTGGGATCTTTGCTATGTTGATGTTGGTTTATATATATATATATTGTTGGAATTCTTGGCATTAGTTGTGAACTTTTATGTAGAATAGAATTAAACTTTATGATCAGACAATATGTATGCCTCTGACAATGAAGATATCCGAAGCACGGTTGAGAATCTCATATGCGATTACCGTCAGGGATACTACATATTTTTTTATTGCCATGTTTGTTGTATATACAGCTTGAGTGATTAGTTTGCTGTTTGTTGCTTCTCTTAACCCGGAGTCGGCATTGGGCAGCATGAGTTATTGGCATGTTTCTTGTATATACGGCTTGAATGATTAGCTTGTCGTTTGTTGCTTTTCCGAAGCCAAAGTCGCGTCATAATTTTTTTTTTATATCTTTATGTTGGTTATTCTCAGATTGATACAATCAATGATTTCGGATGACTTGAGATTGATCTCAGGCGAATTTTTTGCTAAGAGGAGTGTATGACTCGTTTTTTTTTGCTGATCTGAACACCTCGAATAAACAACTTGGTAAATCCTGAAAAATTCACTCTGTTGGTAGTTTGTGTCTTTTGGGCAAAGCTTTTTGGTGGACTTCATATCTGAAGCAGGGATGTTGGTGTGATGCAATTTGGTTTGTCATTCGAAGTCATTCCTTCCTATTCCCTTTAGTTCTAACACACATCTGTGTTCATTTCCTGTCTTAGCATTCGTTCATAATATTTTACATAGAGCATTTTTTGGGAGGTGACAGCTTTGTTATGTTCTTGAAACCATATCGGCTCCCTGACTATGGGTATTGCCATTCATTGAGCTTCCCTTGGTTGAAAATCAATACTCTCTTTCTAAAGAGAAAATCAAACTGTTTTGTTTTCCTTTTGCCGTCAGATAACGAACCAAGAAGTACAAGGATAATCAAATATAACTGATCTAGCTGGTACTCAGAGATTCGGTACAAGACGAAAGGAAAATCTTGTTTTCGGATAAATATTTTAACTTTTCAATTGAGCTTTCTCATTTCGATTGTAAACAAGAAAAAATCTGATTAGAAGTACCTAATTTAATATGGTTCTCTTGTTGTTAAAATTTTAGTTCCTAAAGTAGCGTAAGTATCTAATCGAACATTTTACAGCTCACATTTAAGAATAATTCGTACTCAAAGTGGATGACGGTTGGATGAAAGAGATCAAGTAATAAGGATGGATCAATTGTGTAATGGTAATGGTAGAGTATTCTATTAAGAATAAATGAATAAGCCTGTTGAGAAACGACGTTGTGGACAGGATAAAAAAGACGAACAACATTAAAGATACATAAATTTGGTTTGACATTATACTAAGAACGTGAGTTTAAATGAATAAAATGATACAAAATTTCCACCCACAAAAAAATACTAATATTTAAAAAAAAAATTATACAAGTACTTGGGAACATTAATCAGTTTATCAGGTAACTCATGTTTACATTATATAAATTTGGTTAGACGTTTTACTAAGAACGTGGGTTCTAAATAATAAAATGTACACTCACAAAACATTACTAATAATGAAAAAAAAATTATACAAATACTTTGGAACATTAATCCGTCCATCAGGTCCGTCATTAAAGCATGTCTCTTGCAAGAACTTTTTAAATAAAATATTCAATTGGACAAAGTAAAAATAGAAAAAGGTAAATAAAGTAAAGGAATAGGTAATGATCTCTTTTTTCTCACGACTGAAACGGTACAAGATTGAGACAACCGGCACAACTCTTCGCTCTTACCGATCAGTTTTAAATCACACAAATGGCATCGCGACTTGATGAGTTGCGTACTTACATCATCAACTTCCGTCCGAATGATTGCAACTGTTCCAAAGAGTTAGGTTGATTCAGACCCAAAACAATAAATAATATCAGCTATCGGCAGACTCGATTCAAAATCAATATTATCAAAAGGGGGAGCACAAAGAAGGTAAATCGTACACTAAAACGTTATTGCAAATACATACAGCAAACAATTTAACATTCACTAAACTATCGGACTGCGATTTGTACTACAGTATTAGCATGGATTTAGAGTTAATTGGTGTGGATGAGGTTTCCCCAAACATTGGTGAATGGTCTTCAAAGGTCAGAGTTCTTAGCAAGACAAATCCCAGGGTGGGAGTAAAGTCTCCAACCACGTACAGAAGTTGCTACTTGCTGACGAACATTTATGTCTAATTACTCAAACCTTTACTACTACAAACGAATCTTACTAATTATAATCCAATTTTATAAAGAGGGAACGGGAAATAAATTATAGTTATTCAGGATATGTAATAGCCTTGCAGGGCTTTGTCTGTCACTTCGTTATATTTATAGGTAGGGAGGCTGAGTTTGCAGGTTCCAAAGTGTAATCCACGAAATTGATCACATTAACTCTTGTTTGTTCCTTCATGGAACTATAGAATGTGCCCAGAAAGAAACTTATTGTAGAAAATCTTCATAGCCATTGGAGTTGCATCATAGTAAGCTCAGGAGAAAAAATAATACTTTGAAGATAAACAAACAATTTAAATCATAAATTAATTTCACTTTACGTGCAAGACCAATATATAGTTTGAGAAATATAAGATCTCACCATAGAAGCATTAGTTGATGCACTAATTATGCACCCTCAAACTCATTACACTATGCTGGTCGACATTTTTCTGATGTGTAAACAGGGACACACGGTCGAGGTTGTGATGTTTAAAGGAGATATAGATTTACACAAGAGCACCTTGTCAATTGACAAAACATATATCATTTCGAACGCCTCTGTTAGCACAGTCAAAGAAATATTCAGGAATCCACTTTCAACTTCGAACTACCAATGGACAATAAACTCAAGAACTTCAATACATGATGTTGATGAAGGCAAGATAAGTGGCGTCAGCCTTGATCCAAAGCTCCAGAATTTATCGGAAGTGAGACGAGAAGTGCGGAACAACACCCTTGTCAGTAAGTATAATCTTTCAGCACAAACATTGCTAAAGTAGCTATACATAATTAAGCACATGCAGTGATCGAAATGTGTTTGATTATATTTTTCAATTGCATTGTCAGTATATTATAGTATTATCAATACTCACAATATGTTCATGCAGGTACATTGTGTGTGATTATAGACAGGCGGCCGCCCAGACGTGTAAAGATAAATGACACCAACCGTGTATTACATGATTCTGTGACTATCGACAAGAGTAAGTTCATTCAGTGTGACTTTTTCCTCTTCAGTTGCCTTGAAACAAAAATCCGCTAAGTAGAATAATTTAACATTCTGAACTTTTGAAAGGAGAATAGAAGGTTTATAAAATCGTCAAAATAATTTGTAGGATGAAACCTGTAGTGGTTACACTGTGGAACGACATCGTACAGCCTAAAGTATTCGAGACAATGAATGAAACTTCAAAAAGGCCGGTGGTTGTTCTGATGAACTTTGTTGTCAAACCGTTCTATGGTAAGTGGTCTTCGGTTATAGTGCTTCTAATCACTAATACTTAATAAATTTACTAAATACATTATTCAAATGGAACTATTTTCTAAAAGGAATTACTCTCGCATCAACATCTGCCTCACTTGTACTGGACACATTCGAAACACAGGCCTTCAGGGATATGGAGACATGGTAAGAGTGGGATGCCATCGCAAATGTCAATGCATTACGATAATATATACTATTCTAACTACTATTTTGTATGTGGGAACTAATGTTGTTTATAGGAGAAAAGAATCCAAGGACATGATAGAAGAAATAATCATCGAAGGTGGTTTTTTCGAAGAAAAAAATCGACACTGTTGCCGATATTCTAACGTCGTTTGAGGCAAGTAATTTTTATGTTACATACAATAAGAAAGACAGACAAATATATATTCCATCTTCATACTAACACAGTCTCACACAGCATGTGAGGACCAATGTTCAAGTGAGGGGCAAAATTAGTGACGAAGACCAAAAATTCTTCTACATGTGTTGTCCAGAATGTCAATACGGAACATCTGCATCACACAATTCCATATTTTTGTGCACAATTTGCGATGAAAGAAGGATTGCAAAGCCAAGGTAATTATTATAATCGTAAAGTATATGAGTCAGTACGTATTAGCTACTTAAAATGTTGGTGAAACTGTAGATACAGATTCTCTTTGAAAATATATGATGAAACTGGAGATGCAAATGTAACACTATTTGGGAGTGAAGCAGAACGAATCTTCGGAGTTTCCGCTGTGGATTTCTACGATGGCTACTTGTTGGTACGTTAACAAAAAATAGTAGCTACATTTAGCGGCGATTATTGTGATCCGTGTGAATAATTAGTTTACTATACCCGTAGGACCGAGATGTACCAATAGATGTTGTTAATGGGAGACTTGATAACCTACTGTTGAAGATGAAAGTTAGAACTGGAGTCAACCACAATCAGCCGAATGGACAACAACATTTTTACAATGTTCTAGCACTTAAATGTGTGGAAATGGAATCGGGAACACAGTCCGACGGGATCACACACATGAGAAAAACCAGCAGTCATGGGGATTCATTGAAAACAACAGGTTAGTCTACCCAAAAAACAAGAACGGCTATTAATACACTCACAAGATGGATGAAGAAATCAAACAAAAAATACTTTTACTACATTTTAACCCAATAGGGACCAGTTCTAAATGATGATACTCAGGTTATAGCAAGAGAAGTACTTGAAGGGAGAGAATATATACATATATTTAATTTCTTCTTATCTTTCATCAGAAAAGAATAAACTGGACACACTTGCTGAACCAAAAAGGCAGAGGCGATTGATAAGGCATGAGTTGACAGAAATCGGTCTCGGGACGGATGACGGGGAAGGTAAACCAACACGTGCTTCCTTGACAATATATAATACAAATTAAATAATAGAAGTTGATGTTACGAAAAACTAATAGCAGATATTGGGGCGGATTGCAAAGTTACGGAACAAACAGCAGGTGAAAGGTTGCAGAAGAGAAGAAGGAAACTGATAGTCGATGACGACGTCGAGGATGATGAAGGTAGGAATATGATTGAATATAAAGTGCAAATAGACGAGAAACTTCAAGTTGAGTGTAAAGCTTGTTAACTTGTGAGATTTTGTAATTTGCAGAAGAAAAATCCTGGGACGGACTCAGCGAACACCAGCACCTCGGAACACAGAAGGCAAACAAAAATCAAAGTCAAATGGAGGACGACAACAATAAAACTCGAGCCAAAGAGATAAACCATTTGCCAGTGAAGAGAGTGTTGGTCCAGATAACGGCAAAGTAAAAGATTAGAGGGGGGTTGAATAGTCTTTTAAAACTTTTGTCGAGAAACACGGTTTCTCAGATATCTGTGAAGATTTCTGATACTTAATTTCAGAGAGCGGAAGACTTTTACGTGATAAGTACGTGCTTTCGACAAGATAGGTGTAAATACTTTACAAGGTAAATAAAGCAAGTAATAAAATGTAGGTTCTGACAGTGTTCCCCTGAGTTATTCCCCGACTTTCACAGCCAAGTACTTCCTGTACTCAGAAACCTTTTGAGCTATTCCTTAGTTTTCCAAACTAAGTACTTCCTATGCTTAGTATCCTTGGAGTTATTCCTTAGTTTCCCAAACTAAGTACTTTCTATACTCCACGCCAATTAAGGTGTTGGTTAAGGTAGTTTGTCAGGTGAGCTTCTTTAATAACTTGTTCAATTATGCAGATAGCTCTAAGAATCAAATATACTTAATACACTTTCCAATGTATGGTATCTTGTTCTTTACTGACCCAAGTCTATGATAAATGTTCAAGAAAATGAATCTCAAATATCAAATCTTAATTCAATTCTTTTACAAATAGCAATGCTTGTTAAGGATCAGGACACTTAGAACTTTTGTGCTACTTAGAATCAAGAGCTTTGGTCGCAACCAGAAAGCTTGAAGGTAAGTAGTGTGCTTGAGAGAGCTTGTGAAAGTATTCAATGTAAGTTCAGTGTTGTAAGGTATAAGTTCTGTGTGTATTCTCAAGCAGTCTAAGTGTTGATATTTATAGATGAATTTGAGTGTCGTTTGAATAGTATCCGTTAGGCATAAATCAAATTCAAACTATTGATATCTGAGTATAGTACTGTAGTACGTTTGTCTTCTTCTTCAGAAGCTACCGTTTTTGTTCAGACATCTCTGTCCGAGCATTTAATGCTTTGTACTATACTTTGTCCTGTAGTGCCAACGGAACTATGCATTGTATCAGAGATCTTTTACTATCAAAGTTCTCTGAAGCTTTGCACGTCCTTTTCAGAAATTATCACAACTTCAGATACCACTTGTTGAAACAATTTATAATATATTTCTTTTCAGAAACATAGTTTATGTTCAAGGTATCTAAGTGTAGATATCTGTGGGCACTTTCCTTATTTCAGAAACCTTTTGTTTCTCAGATATCTTTTGAAACACTGTTTATTTAAAAACGCTTGTCTTCAAGATATCTGGTCATAGGTATCTGAAAACCCTTGTCTTCAGCAACCTTGTGCAGTATTCAAATCTTCAAATCCGTTGAACTTTTCCTGCTGGATGCCTTCTTCTTGGTCTTCTTTAGAGGAATAAAAAATTACATTCAGAGACCTAACATCCTATACAAGATTTGCTAGACTATCATACTTAGTGAGTTTCCTCTTTCTGACGTTCAAGTGAACCAAGAGTACTAACCACCTTTACGAGCTAAGATAAGTCATTAGGTTCTTGATCAAAATCAAGCAGATATTCCTAACGGAGAGAGTAAGTAGAGCAATTGAGGTCGATTTGTAATTAATTAGTATTATTACGAATGCAAATGCGTACTAACAGATCACCAATTGCTAAATAAAAACCCAATATCAACGAACGAAAATTGATTTTCAAAACTTGGCTGATGAACAGGAAAGCAAAAGATGGCACCCATGGAAGAAAATTCCAAGAAACCGAACAACAAACAACCACCGTCGATCAGAAAGGTTGAAATGGAAAAAGGTCAGACGTTAGAGTCAGAAAAATCTATTCAGCAATGGGAGCTGTTAAAATGCTCTGTGCACTTTCTGAATGCAATTTATTCATACGTATACAACTTCCGCAGATACAATGAAGAAAAAGGTGTTCAGGTGTGCGCGTACGGCATCAAAAGGAGTTGAAGGTAATTCGTGCGCTTTAATTACCCGATGTTTGATGAAATGGAATTAAGGGGTAAACTAAAAAATTGTCACGTCGATAATATATATTGCAGACACCATGGCAGTGGCAGAAGGAAGAAGAAAATATATTCGGGCCCGAGTCTTGAAGCCGAAGATGAAGGATTGAAATCATAAGAATTTGCTTGATCATGGAAGCAAACACCCCATCGCAACAGTCTGTACAAGTTTGTAATGCTAATACATTGAGAGGATTATGTAACACATAGGGACAATTAAGTACTATAGGTTTATTAAGAGTAAGTATTCATGAGGGAGTCATTGTCAGAGAGAAATTAGTGTGATTAATGCATGTAAAATCTATGAATACATATGATTATGACTTTGAAGAGAACTCAAGACTCTACGACTTCATATTTTTTTCCAATGTCATTCCAGTACAAAGAGTAGGATGAAAGAACATAACAACATTTACCAATGGCGGTGGAATACCCCTTTTGAGTGGTCAAATGAAGCGTCAAACATTGTGCCTTCACTACAGCTATTTCCTGATTTGTAGGAACTCATGGAATGTAAATGTAATTTGAATTATATGGAAATACGTTCTACATGGCACGAGTAGTAAGGCGGTAGAACGTGTCTACGGTCCTCTGCAACTTCACGATTTGTTGTGAATTTGCTTTCTTGATAAATGCGATGGGACAAGAAAAATTGGAATTTTACGGTCCAACAGTTGAGTCACTATCCCTCTCAATTCTCCAGCAACAGACTCCGACCAAAATAAATATAAAAATTAAAAAATCCAGTTCTCAATGATGAGTTAATTAAAAGATAACATCAACATAGAACTATATTGATCCAATAAATGATTTATAAGGATCAAGAATAATTCACTTATTGACACAACTGAAACCACAAAAAACAAATAAATAAAATAATATATTGGAGATAGGATTTACTAATATAAGTTGGGAACCGAAGGTGAGTAAATAATTGACTCATTTGGTGGAACATGAGGCTTCAGTAATATAATTCTGAGGTTCTGGATAAAATAACAATTTCACAGTAATAAAAATGTTCATTTTAGGATAAAAATAATATTAGAGTAAAGTCTGATATTGAACCGATTCAAAACCGATCGACAAGATGGAAATGACATGGCTACTTACGTGTTTCGGGTTAAAGGTATTCAAAGTACTATTTACAGCAATTTAGAACCAAGTACATTGTAGGAGATAGCGTTTAAAATAAGGCTTCTCGTTGATTAATTAATTAGAAATATTAGAATTAGAAGAGGTAAAGTAAGTTCTAACCATCAATTTTGCCAAAGAGGAGACATTCAAAAAAATTTAAACAAGAAAAAATAAACCGATCGATGCGATGTGAAAACAAGTACAATAAATTAACTGCAGAAGTCAGTTCGCTTATGACCGAAAGGTGTCTCCATAAACGTGACCATTCCAGAGGGGCATATCAATAACTATAAATAGAGGACAAAGGCTGTCAATACAGAAAAAAAAAAAAAAAAAAACCCAATCCACTCACCACCGTTCAAACAGGATTAGAGGACCACATACAACTACATATGGAGAACATGAACGACAGGTACATATATGCATGCATGGAGTTAGGCACGATAGTTTTCGTCAACTACTTGGCGCTAACGTTTCATGACTAATTTTGAACAGGATCTTCGAAACGGGTAGCATTGAAAGTATTGTAGGCGACATCAAATATATGGCACTTTCTGACAAACGTTTTGATGTCCAAGGCGTTGGTGATCCTTATAGGTTTTGAACCATTGACAGAATGGCAAGGCACTATGCAAAGTCAGTGACAAAGGCACGTGCACGCCCTATTCTCAACTGTTTCGAGAAGCCGTCTGCTGTGGAGAAGGAAAATTTTCATATTCAGCATGGCAGTTGTTGATACGAAAATACGTCCAATCCGTCATAGGTGCCTTTGGAACGAATCCTAAGGCGTCCCGAGTTGTCTAAAGGATCCGAGACACAATGATCCGACCCATATGTCCGACCCAGGGCCCCTCCGGTCCGACCCACTCAGGTCCGACCGTCCCTAGAAGAGAGGAACAAAGGATTTGAGCAATACGGGGTCCGACCCTAGGCCCTCAGGTCCGACCCACCCGGGTCCGACCCTCCCTAGAAAAGGGACAGAGTACTTAAACGATACTGGGTCCGACCCTAGGCCTTCAGGTCCGACCTATCTAGGTCCGATACGGTTGATCATTCGGACTGACATGACAATCTCACAAGCAACCAAGTGGTGGCACTAGAGTAGGGAGGTCAGTGGCAAGGTGCGAATCGGAAGAGTTGGGAAAACCTAGGAACTTCCCATAGGCCATGATACTGGTCCGGACCAAGCGTCCGGACCAACCTCTCCGGACCTTGAACCTCGGCAGACTATGTCACACCCTCTAAACTCTCTCAATAATGACTAAACTACTCCTAAAAGCCCAAAATGGTATGGGCTAAGTGTCATTATTGGGCCATGGGCCTAAACAAGCCTTGGTGGCTCGATCAAGGCCTTACACTTGGCACGATCCAGAGGAGTCCTCCCTCTTTGAGAAATTCCTATAAATATGGCACACTTCCCCATGTTAAGGGAGGTGATCTTACGAAACTAATCCCGAACATTATACAGACCAGTTCTTCAGTCTCTCTTGAGTAAAGTCTCTAACCGGTTTGACGCTTAGCAAACCAGGTCCTAACCCCCCCCCCCCCCTCAAGTCACTTGTGCAGGTTCTTACCAAGCTTGAGGTCGCAGGCTCTCACACATTGGCTCTTACGCTGTACGGAGCTTCTTACCTTGGCTATTACTTGTGAAGTTGAATAATCTCTAAGTAGTTGGGGGATTTTACCCTCAACATTTTGGTGCCGTATGTGGGAATCTTTACGAAAAGTTTCGTTCTCTTCAGTAATGGCAAGAACAAGAAGGTCCACAAGAACCAACGCAACTGCAATTGGCACGCCTACTCCATGGCAAAGAGGTAGACCTCCCACTAGGAGAGGAAGAGTGGCAGGAACTCCTCCAAGAGATACGATTGGATTGTCGAGGATGGCCATCTTGTCGAGTCTCTCTTGAGATGAGGAAAGAGCATTTGATCCTTGATGATAAGGACCCAGGTGCTTGGGGTCGAAGGACAAGTTCCTCCGTCACAAACACATGGTCCTCCTCCAGGAAGAAACTTTACCCTTCCAAATGGGCAGATCATTCGTCCCAGCGAATTCGGGATGAATGAGAATCACTTTGGCCTCTTACTCACCACTATTCAAGGATGCTATGAGTGGATGAAGTTGGAACTAGTCGGCGTGGAGCACAACAACATGCACCAAGTGATCATGTGGCGGAGAGCATCTCAATAGTTCCTCTCAATGACCTTCCTCCAGATGTGGCCATCAACCGCAGGACTGGTGAGAAGCTAACGGTGGCAGTTACCTCAACAAAAGGCCTTAGAAACGCAAATTGCCACTTTGAGCAAGATGGTGAAGGCACATGAGAAGGTGACTCTTAGAGCTCCCAATCCTCTGTGTGACGAGATCAGGAAGGAAAGGAAATGCCCTGACTCCACTATTCCAAACCTTGAACATTATTATGGAGATACTTGTCCTGTGGGGCACCTTACTGAATCTGAAAGTAAGATGGAGACCAAGCTGAATGACAACATTAAAGCTCTCAACTTCTCGATTACACTCTTTGGGGAAGCAATGGATTGAGTGGACCTCCTTTAATGGTTCCATCAAGTCCTATGCGGATATCGCTTCCCTCTTCCTGAAAAGATTTGAGAAAGCAAAAAAAAGAAAGAGGTTAGTTGAGCACCTGGAAGAAATAATCCAGAAAGATCATGAGGACCTTAGAACCTTTCTTGACCGTTTCAATGCCGAAGTACGCCAGGTAGAACCTCATAGCATCAAAGAGCAGGTCCGACACCTATATGAACACTTACAATGATGATCTCGGGAAAAAAGCTTTCCAATGAAGAAATCACAGCTGAAAAGTACTTGGAAGATATATGTGAAGGAGTCTTGTATGGAGAAGAGTATCGTGAAATGTCCCGATAAAATGGAGCGAAAAAGTGAAAAGAGCAATCTGACGGAACCTCCTCCTCGTCGGAAAGTTTGAACAAAAAGGAACTTAGAGATAAGAGGAATTCCGGAGAGAGAACTCCACGAAGGAGATCGCAAAGTATACTCGCCTCAGCAGACGAATCCGACATCTTGGCTTCTATCGTTGAGAAAAACTTGGATATCTGATGGCGAAACCTACGAGGAGCAACAAGAAGAACAAAGCTTCCAAGGACTCATGGGTTCCATAAGCAAAAGGTCACTCAACAAAGTATGTCCGATTGAAGAGCGAAATAGAGGATGATAAGGGTGGAAAATTGAAAGAACCTATATATGAGGAAGAACCTTCCGGACACCAAAATAATGAACAAAGAAGGGAGGGCGTGGTTTGGAGCCTCCGGGATCCTTACCACCACCTCTAGCGGAGATCCACCTCGGCATGCCCAAAGATACCGAGGGTACCACGATGATGTGGAGATGGAAAACCTCCCCTATGGCGGAGTTATCAATGCCATTCGGGAGGACCAATGGGGAGCCGGTCAAATGCAAGGAAAGGACATGACACTTGAGAAACAACGATAGAGCCTATGCTCCTTCAGCCTGAAGGGCACAAGCGCCATCACCTTTGATGATGGCGAAATCCCCCACCACATCTGGTGGAGGAGATCTCAAGGACCAAGCGTTCCTTTGGTTGTTTCTCGTTATCGCCACTTACAAGGTCGACAAAGTACTTGTCGACACGGGAAGTTCTTCAATGTCATCTCGAGGGACCGTGGAGCAAATGCACCTAGGAAGAATTCAATATGGGCGTGTATATACTTCTTTGGTGGGTTTTGGAGGATCTGTAGTACGTCCCATTGGAAGTATACCACTATAAATCTCTATGGGCACCTTTCCGACAAGAGTGACTAAGACAATCCTCTTTGTGGTAGTCGATAGCACCTTTGACTATAACGTGATCTTGGGCCATCCAGGACTTAATCAATTCAAGGCAATTGCATCTCCCCTACACAACAGGGAAAAGTTTCCAACCGACAGGCGTGGGTGAAGAAGTGGGAAATGTAGAAGCTTGGGAATGTTCTATCATGTCGACCGGGCGACTTGATGCCGTTCTTCGGTCACCAAAGGGCTCGGAGTCCCCAATGGCTCTTACCCCATCAAAGGAAGAAATTGGTCTTTGGGTCACTTAAAGAAAAATTCGAAAGGCCGAGAATGGAACCTCATGAAGCCTTGAAAGAGGTCCAGTTGATTGAAGGGAATTCAGAGAAGGTAACCCGAATTGGAACAGAGATGAGCACAGAAGTAGAAATGAAGCTCAGCACATGCCTCCGAGACAACCACGATGTCTTTGCCTGGAGCACAGATGACCTTAAGGGGATAGACCCAAGGATCGTAGTTCACCGTCTGAACATGGATCCGACAGTAAAACATATCCGACAAAAGAGGAAGGATTTCGGGCTTGTGAAGATGCTATTATAGCAGGAGAGGTGGATAAGTTGATGAAAGTAGGAATATCGAAGAAGTTAGATACTCTGACTGGGTCTGTAACGTGGTCCTCGTCGAAAAGGCCCCGGGAAAGTGGAGAATGTGTAATGACTTCACTAGACTCAACAAGTTTTGTCCAAAGGATCCGTATCCATTACCTCGAATAGACCAGCTGGTTGATTCCACTGCAGGATGTCCACTCCTAAGCTTCATGGACGCATATCAAGGCTTCTACCAAATCAAGATGGCCCAGGAAGACATCAAGAAGACGGCCTTCTTCGCGGCAGAGAGTCTACTGCTTCAAAGTCATGCCATTTGGCCTCGAAGCAGCGCTACATACCAGCGGTAGTAAATAAGATGTTCAAAGAAGAGTTGGGTAAAACCATGGAAGTCTATGTGGATGACATGCTTGTAAAAAGCAAGACTGAAGAGGAGCATATCGAGCATCTCAACAATTGCTTTTCCATCCTTAGGAAATATGGAATGAAGTTGAACCATGAAAAGTCTACGTTTGGAGTAAAGGGAGGAAAGTTTCTTGGCTACATGGTCATAGAGAGATGTATCAGCACGAACCCGGAGAAAATAAAGGCAATCCTGGACCTGCCACAGCCAAAAACAATCTAAGGGTGATGGCATTAAGCCGTTTTATCTCCAAGACCGCCGAGAAAAACTTACCCTTCTTCAAGATTCTAAGGAAAGGAGACAAGTTTGAGTGGACAAAGGAGTGCGAAGAGGCCCTGGATAACTTGAAAAAGTATCTCCTCTCACCATCCCTCTTGTCTAAACCAGTAGAGGGTGAACCTCTTTACCTTTTTATGGCCACTACTGATGAAGCGATGAGTTCTGTATTGGTGCGAATACAAGGCAACAACCATTTACCGATCTACTACTTGAGCAAGGCCCTTGTGGGCTCTGAGGCCAGATATATCAAGATCGAGAAGCTCGCCTTCGCACTGGTTCACACTGCGTGGCGACTAAAGCCTTACTTCAAATCTCATCGGATTGCGGTCCTCACCAATGAACCACTCAAACATGTCCTAGGTAAGCCAGACCAGTCAGGACGCTTGTCCAAGTGGGCGATTGAGTTAAGCGAATATGATATCGGAGACTGAAAGCGACTTAGCCCCTATTTATAGAAGGCTATATCTAGAACTCCAACCGTCATGATTTTTCGGGATTAAATCTCAATCGTAGATAAAAAATCATCCAACGGTGTAGTACAATAATACCAAGTGAAATGACGAATCGGTACAAAAAACTTACCTTGCGATAACAAAGACGCATACAACAAACTTCCCCACTTTCGGGCGGAAGACAACACTCAGGCCTCGGATGACTACCCATCGGACGCCTCGGAACTTTTCCAGGCAAAAATCACTTGCCCACATATGGACCCTCGTCCACTCAGACGTTTTCCTTCGGACCTTCTCTTTACAAAAGAGTTTGGTTCGGATAGTACACTCATCTACGGATTAGCCCGTAACCTACCAAAGTTACAACGCCGACGTTCTCAGTCTACACTTAGTCTCGCTTACAAATACCCTTTTCTTTCTTAACTTTGTTGCACTCCGAACCTTTTCCCTCGGACATCAACAAAGGTAAAAAAGAGGGGGGGGGTAGAGACTAAGTTAAGGACCTTACGAAGCACGGATTAAACCTTTTTTCTGCTTACGAGAGGCGGATTGGACCAAGGAACGACCCATCCTCATCGGTCTTAACCAATAGTTCCACAACTATCTTCTACTAAGATACTTGGAAACTAGGGGGACATATGTTGATACGAAAATATGTCCAATCCGTCATAGGCGCCTTTGGAACGAATCCTAAGGCATCCCGAGTTGTCTAAAGGATCCGAGACACAATGATCCGACCCATATGTCCGACCCAGGGCCCTCGGTCCGACCCACTCAGTCCGACCCTCCACAGAAGAGAGGAACAAAGGATTTGAAGCGTCTGAGGTGCGACCACAGGCCCTCGAGTCCAACCACTTGGTCCGACCCTCCCTAGAAAAGGGACAGAGTACTTAAACGATACTGGGTCCGACACTAGGCCTTGAGGTCCGACCTATCTAGGTCCGATACGGATGATCATTCGGACCCAACATGACAATCTCACAAGCAACCAAGTAGACTGGCACTAGAGAGTAGGGAGGTCCGAGTCATAATGTCCGAATCGGAAGAGTTGGGCAAACCTAGGGAACTTCCCCATAGATAGCCCAATACAGTCCGGACCAAGCGTCCGGACCAACCTCTCCAGACCTTGAACCTCGGCAGACTATGTCACACCCTCTAAACTCTCTCAATAATGACTAAACTACTCCTAAAAGCCCAAAATGGTATGGGCGAAGTTTCATTATTGGGCCATGGGCCTAAACAAGCCTTGGTGGCTCGATCAAGGCCTTACACTTGGCACGATCCAGAGGAGTCCTCCCTCTTTGAGAAATTCCTATAAATATGGCACACTTCCCCATGTTAAGGGAGGTGATCTTACGAAACTAATCCCGAACAATATACAGAGCAGTTCTTCAGTCTCTCTTGAGTAAAGTCTCAAATCGGTTTGACGCTTAGGAAACTGGGTCCTAACCCCCCCCCCCTCAAGTCACTTGTGCAGGTTCTTACCAAGCTTGAGGTCGCAGGCTCTCACACATTGGCTCTTCTGTCTGCAGACTTCTTACCTTAGCTATTACATGAAGTGAATAATCTCTAAGTAGTTGGGGATTTTACCCTCAGCAATGATGATATGGGCGTGACAAAGCAACGGGCAATACCTTTGTGACGTACTGAACTGTGTCACTGCACATGGATGTATGGCATGCTTGAAATCAATGACCGGGGTTACGTGCAGGAAATGCGGTGAGGTTCCGCTCAAGAGAGTGTCATTTCACACATAAACAGGAGTGGACGTGCTGAATAAGTTGGAAAAGTCTGTTCCTAACAATTACTGGAGCTTTGAAATCCCAAAATGTAGTTAAGTGGGGCACAGGTAAATTCCAATTCGTGTAATTGGTGCATGTTAAGTGTGAATGAAAATGTATGTAAATTAACTTTTATAGTCATAAAATATTGTTAACTGAGGCATTGTCCACTTGGAATTTGTGTAATTGTGTTAATGTATGTAAACATTTGTTAACAATTAAGAGGAGCACAAAAACCAACTCCTACAACATAACGACAAGGATTGTGGTAAAAATACAGAAAAAAAATGTTACGAGAAGGAGGAACATTCTAAATAGAACAAAATGGATTAATATTAATGTGTGTTGGCGGAAATAAATGAATCAAAAACATAATTATAGTTTAATTAAGACATCAAAAAAAAAAAAAAAAAAAGGAGGCGATTTAAGTACATGCAATCCGACCATGGTGATGGGTGACAGTTGCAATCCATCGGAAAGGTTAGTAGATTAGTTTATATATATTTATTTTACAAATGATTCTAATAAGCGGGAAAATCAACATTGCTGGAGATATTCTATCAACGTTCTGAGGCAAGTAATTTATCGTTCAGGGAGAGATAGTAGAGGGACAAATATTAAATGATTATACTCTACAGGCCAGACTTCCAAGCTATGGACATAAATGGGGAAGTTGGAGTTCTCCAGAGGATTAGTTGGCTGAAACTCCAAAGTCACCTTCTCTGAAAGATTTGATATATATATATATAATAACTTACCTGTAGTGTATAGTTTAATTGTGTCTATTTCTAGTGCAGATCCCTTTAGTTGTGATTAGCTTAATTATGGGAATCTTGTTTACTTCTAGAATAATCTTGTGTGTATATTTAAGCTGCATCATACCCCGTGGAATGAATCATCAGAATATCACAACCAAACCATTTACAATTTCTTCATGGCACAGGCGGTAAAACCGATCTCCATAGCTTCGCATAAAATCCTTCATCGAAAACCACTTCCACCACCTTCAAATACGCTATTAGCGATGACGAAATCAGGCGACGATGACAAAGGCAACAGCCTTAATGCCAGTCACGCAGCAGTTGATTCAATGTCACACTATTTCATCCACGCCTCTGATTATCCAGGCCAAATCCATGTCAGTGAACTCCTAAGAGATGACAATTACCTTGGTAGGGTTGAGAAATGAGCAACACTCTATTTGCAAAAACAAAATTGGCTTTGTAGGCAGGACCATTCAATGCCGGAGAGGAACATCGGAGTTAAACTTGTGGAAGCGAAGCAATGCGATGGTGAAAGGATGGCTAGCGGCTATGGAAAAGAGATAAACAACATAAAATTTGCGAAAGCGACAAGAGATGCAGGGCGACTTAAAAGAGCGTTTCGGAAAGGCTAGTGCACCAAGGGCGTACGAGTTAAGAAGGGCTCTTAACTCTACACGGCAAGAGAATCTCTCTGTATCAGCATACTACACGAAGCTTAAGGGCTTGTGGGATGAAATTCAAGCACTACCAAAATGCACCTGTGGCAAATGTTCCTGCAATGTCTCAAAACAATTCTTAAATATACGCGAGATGGAACATTTATGACTTTCTTATGGGATTAGATGAGAATTTTGGTGTTGTTAAAACACAAATATTGAGTACCACACCGACACCTACGTTGGGAGCAGCTTATCATCTGGTAGCCGAAGATGAGCGTCAAAGGATGATAACCTCTATGAGAAGGCCAAATATTGAGGCGTGACATTTCAAGCCTCCGACAAGCTGTATGGTGAAAATGAGAGAAAGGAAAATCCTCGATGTTAGCAAGGCCATAAACTTCGGTCATCTGATAGATGGATGCTTGAAATAATTGGATATCCATGACTAGAAGAAAGGGGTCGAGATAGTAAGGTGCGGGATGGAAGAAGTGATCGGCCTTACGTTCCCAATAGCGGTATGGCATTAAGCGATTGAGCGTGGGGGCGATGAATAAGGTGTACCAAAGTCCAATACCTGGACTCACTTTGGACCAGTACACTATTGTAGAACAATTTTTTGGTAAACATAGTTCAACAACAAAAGCAGGACAACATTCAGACATGCCTTCTATAAACATGGCTGGTAAGTTGAAATTCACAAGGCCATGGATAATCGATTTCGGGGCCACGGAACACATTACATATGATGAACAGGTTCTTGATAACTTAAATGAGTTTGCGAGAGGTGTTCCTGTTAAAATTCCTAATGGGCAAACGGTGCCGGTTAAAAATATTGGTGATACATGTTTGCCAAATGGTCTGAAAATTAGCGGGGTGTTAAATATTCCGGAGTTCAAGTGCAACTTAGTTTCTGTCAGTAGATTGATGAAAGACTTAAACTGCTCACTCACATTTTTTCCGGACTTTTGTGTATTGCAGGACTTACCTTCGAGGAACCCGATTGGAGTGGGTAAAGTTTGTGATGTTCTATATTATTTGGAGCCGACCGCAAGCAGAGGTATGGCTTTGACTGCGTCTGTAGATCCAGCGGTTTGGCAAAGCAGATTAGGACATGCTTCAAGATTCAAGTTTAAGAATAATGGTTCTTTTGATGAAAGCTTCATTGGTTTTGATGAACATTGTGATTCCTGCTTAAGAGCTAAGCAAACTCGACTTCCATTTCCAACTAGCTCAATTAAAACACAATCATGTTTTGATTTGGTACATTGTGATATTTGGGGACCCTATAAAACATCGTCTTTTTCTGGTGCACACACTTTTTTATACGTGGTTGATGATTATAGTAGAAGTGTATGGGTTTTCTTGATGAAACATAAATCAGAAGTAAGTAACTACTTGATCATGTTCTGTAATATGGTGCACACTCAGTTCAACAAGAAAGTAAAAAAAATTCGGGCAGATAATGGTGTTGAATTTAAGTCGAATTGCATGCTTGATTATTATATGAAACATGGGATTGTACTAGAGACATCGTGCACGGACACTCCACAACAGAATGGGGTAGTCGAAAGAAAGCATCGTCATATACTTGAGGTCGCTAGGGCTCTTCACTTTGAAGCGGGATTGTCTATCATGTTTTGGGGTGAGTGTGTCTTAACAGCCACTTATATTATTAACCGTTTACCCTCGAAATTACTCAAGGACAAGACACCATATGAGGTCCTGCTAGGAAATAAACCCTCGTACAACCACTTATGGATATTTGGTTGCTTGGTTTATGCAAAAGATAATAAGAAAGGGGGAGATAAATTTGTTGAGCGGGGGTGTCCCTGTGTGCTTGTTGGGTATCCTAATGGGCAGAAGGGATATCGAGTATATGATTTGGAAACTAAGAAAATATACACTTCTCGAGATGTGCAATTTGTTGAGAAGATGTTTCCTTTTCGTAATATGAATGATGAACCCGTTATAAAAAGATCCGCTTGAAGAGACCTTAATTGGGTTGATGATGATTATGAGCATCGTGGAGATGAGCCGCTATTCATTTCACAACCACACGAAGACATAAGCCGTAGCTTCGACCACCATAAATGAGCTAGACCTATGACCAGCGATCTACAACGATCGAAAAATGTTGATGTACCGGCAGGGCAGTCCCATATCTCATTCGGAAGTCCTAAACGAGTGAAATCACAACCCAAGCACCTTTCGAATTTCAAGACGACGTTGCCGCCCTCTATAGACCATTCACAACCCACTACCAATTCGGGAACCTCGACGGTACATCCCTTGTAAGCATGTAAAAGTCCAGAAGAGATGAATATTAGAGACTCTATAATCTTAATTCTTGACTTCTTCTCCCATTCTCTAACAAATATGCATACTACTAAATAGGCAAGTTATGACCTCCTGTCACTTAAAAGCGAGGTTTTAGAAGTTCCCTTTTAGTCATCTAATTATGTCTCTTATGAGAATTTTTCTACTAATCATAAAGCTTATCTTGCAGCCATCACATCAAACGATGAGCCAAAATTCTTCTCGCAGGCTGTGAAAGATCCAAATTGGTGTGAAGCAATGAAAAGGAAATCCAGGCTCTCGAAAGTAATGGAACTTAGACACTCACACATCTCCCTCCTGGCAAGAAAGCAGTAGACTCAAAATGGATTTACAAAATTAAATATAGACCCGATGGATCCATCGAGCGCTATAAGGCGCGCTTGGTAGCAAAAGGCTTCACACAAATTGAAGGAATTGACTTTCACGAAACCTTTGCACCTGTAGCCAAACTTGTTACTGTGAGGAGCTTGTTGGCAGTTGCAGCAAAGAAAGCGTGGGCAATACACCAACTTGATGTGAATAATGCTTTCCTTCATGGAGACTTGGAGGAAGACGTTTACATGAAAATACCACAAGGATTTGTAAAGAAAGGAGATACAAGAGTTTGTAAGTTAAGCAAATCACTATATGGGTTGAGACAGGCCTCTCGGAACTGGTATCAGAATTTCACCAAAGCACTAACTGAAATTGGTTTCAAGCAATCACAAGCAGATCACTCACTTTTTACGTTCAAAAGAGGTACTACTTCAGTTTTTGCCCTTATATATGTTGATGATGTGATTCTAGCTGGAAATGATAATTCAAAAATTCAGCATGTCAAAGAATTCTTGGACAACAGATTTAGCATTAAAGACTTGGGCACATTAAAGTGTTTCTTGGGCATAGAAGTTGCAAGATTAGCCGAGGAAATTGTGTTGAGTCAACATAAATATACACTTGATATTTTGGAAGAATGCGGTATGCAGGGTTGTTGTGCCAGCAAATTTCCCATGGAGAAGAATATACGTCTGACTTCTAATGATGACAGTCCCATAGTTGATGCATCACGATATCGTCGCTTGGTTGGACGACTTTTGTACTTGTCCGTCACAAGGCCAGACATTCAGTTCGCCGTCAACATGCTTAGTCAGTTTGTCACAGCACCTCGGCACACGCATATGGAAGCCGTCATTGGAGTACTGCGCTATTTGAAAGCAACTCCTGGACAAGGTATTTTCTTGCCTACAACAGGCAACTTGCAACTCGAAGCGTATTGTGACTCGGATTGGGGTGGTTGTTTGATGACTCGACGATCGAGTAGTGGCTATTTTATTACACTTGGCGGTGCACCGATCTCTTGGAGGACCAAGAAACAAATTGTGGTATCTCGCTCATCTGCTGAAGCGGAGTATCGAGCAATGGCAGCTACAGTTCGCGAAATTTTATGGTTGAGATGGCTACTCTTGGACCTTGAAGCACCTCAAACTGGACCAACGACACTATATTGCGACAATCAAGCTGCAAGGCATATCGCCAACAATCCC
This sequence comes from Plantago major, assembly GCA_026545765.1. Classification (NCBI taxonomy): domain Eukaryota; kingdom Viridiplantae; phylum Streptophyta; class Magnoliopsida; order Lamiales; family Plantaginaceae; genus Plantago; species Plantago major. Next base: position 48,015,049 of record CM048841.1, on the reverse strand, counting down.
GTTTTCCATGAGCGAACTAAACACGTGGAAATGGATTGCTACTTTGTTAAATGAGCGAATTGAATCTAAAGAAATATTGCCCTGCCAGATTTCAACATCTCAACAGGTTGCTGATCTTTTTACCAAAGCCTTGGGCGGAGACCGGTTTCGCTTCTTGGTTGGCAAGCTAGGTGTTCGTAACCTACACACGCCAGCTTGAGGGGGAGTGAAAGATTTGATATATATATAATAACTTACCTGTAGTGTATAGTTTAATTGTATCTATTTCTAGTACAGATCCCTTTAGTTGTGATTAGCTTAATTATGGGGATCTTGTTTACTTCTAGAATAATCTTGTGTGTATATTGAAGCTGCATCATACCCCGTGGAATGAATCATCAGAATATCACAACCAAACCATTTACAATTTCTTCATTCTCAGTGGAACTCCGTGAACCTGCAGAGGTAAGGTTGGGTTTGGAAATGGCAATTGAAATGGGATATTATGGTCATTATGGAAACAAACAATTGACCCTCATCAAACCGATGCAGTATACACAAACTATACATCTGTTAGTTAACGTTTTTAGCCTTATATATTGAGCTTCAGGGCTCAATTTTTTGTTTGACATGAACGACATGTGTACCAATCAGAAAAAAACTTGGGCAATTGTTAGCAAATGAATTTCAGTAATTATGGTGAGCCTGGTCAAAAAAATAGGAATTAATGTAATATATCGATATACAAAAAAAAAGGCTGCACTTCTATTCTCACCAATAGTAACAAACACATGAGGCTGCGACAGGAGTTTATTTTAGATTGTTTTTCTCAAAATATAGGTCACCAGTGGGTGCTATTTGAAACAAGACACAAAAAAATTATTAAAAAAAAACTGACCGTTCGGAAAAGTCGGTTACACATCGGTTATACCTTTCCAATTATGAAACATCCTCGTTAACATTCGTGATCGTTCAGAAAGTCAGTTACACATCTATATATACAGCAACGTCACAATCTAAAGAGTATTCAATTTGCTGACGTCAAAACGAAGAGAAAAAAAAGGAACTGCAGATTCATAAAGTAATGGACTGCCAAAAAGGAAGGTAGAAATATGCATTTTATTTTCATCCGTTCCGATAACGATTCGATCGAATTCGGTACTGAGACTCTTACAATGCTTACAAACAGTAACATTAATTACAGGTTGCCCGGTATGGACATCATCCAGCATCTGCTTCAAGAAATGGAATCTGCAGGGCCACCAAAAAGTCAAGAAGAGTGGAAGCGTGTGGTTACTCCCGCAGAATTCAACCTAAGTACAAGGGACATCAAAGAGTGCTACGATGAATCGGTTCGAACTGTACAAGAATATGGAAGGGAAACCAATAAAACCAAATTCAAACAACTGCATGATACTTCCGAAGGGAATGATATTGAGATGGAGAAAGCGGAAACTCGGAGGCCAGCAATAAGGGAAGGACGATGCTACTGTGATCTGCTCGGTGTGGTCACCTCTCATTCGTGTGAAGAATGTTTACGAACTTTGACTGGCATCAAGTGCAGCGAATGCGGAGATGTCCCGCTAAAGAGGGTCTCATTCCACAACAGAATAAGTCCGCCATATATGCCTATGTTGTAAAATAATAGTAACCCGCACACACAATGTGTTACTGCTGCAGTGATGTGCATATGATTTCAGTAACAGTTTCATGTTATGTGCTTTGCTATATATATGTACTATCTCTTCTATATATTGATAAAATAAATTGAGACAGGTAAGATGTGAAACAAAATTTTGTTCCATGAACACTTCTCCAAAACAAAAGGCTCAGATCCCGCAACTTCAACTGGGTGTGTTCTTGGTCTATGGTTAGGCCTATATTTAGATTAAGGAAGGGTAGTCGCATATAAATGAAATTTCAGTATGTAGTATGGTCAAGCCAACTGTCTCAGCAACAAACATTATGAACAAAAAAACCAACAAGACAAATTAGCATTTATTTGACCACATAAACAAATTGTCTTTTAATCCATTGCAAACACTTCCAATCAAATTTGTCCTCAATATGAAAAGGAAAAGAAACACAATGCAGACAAAAATTGTACAAGACAAGCGTATAGCAAAATAGCATTTCTAAGTACAATTGCTAATTAAAAGAAAAGCCAAATTAACGGCGGCGTTTTGAATCATGGGCACGCGGTGAACCAACTCTAGTGTGTGTATATATATATATATATATATATATATATATATATATATATATATATATATATATATATATATATATATATATATATATAGCATTACGTAACATAGCGTAGTGTTAATGATTTTATATAAAAGATAAATTTGTTATTGGAAAAGAGAAAATATGAATAAAAAATGAAAGGGAGAAAAATACGCCAATGTGATTGAGCTACTGCTCTCTTAGCAAACAATTACGTATACGCACCAAATTCAAATTGAATAAATAAGATGAGCGGATGGAATTTAAATTGAATTACAAATTTAGTGATACTGTGTGAATTATTATACTACTTCGAATATGTGTATGTGTGATTAAATAAAAATTATATGTGAAGTCAATATACTAAAAATAAATCAAGTGAGTTATATGTGCAGTACATCTTAACAACTTAAAATGTATCACATCCAACATACTAAATTTAAAATCATAACAACCAATCAAAACACATTTTACCGCATTTTAGAGATAGCTTGGGTATACAAATCACTATGGATAATATGTACAACCAATTATATTCTTCCATATCACAACATGAGATAAATGAACCGTTAGGAATACTTACTGCCACGTTTGCATGACACATGGCTATATTCACAAGACTTGAAAATGTATTCATTTGTAATTATATATATACTAGAATCCGCGTAACACGCTACGCGTGTTAACTACTACGTTATACATTTATATAATTTTTTCTTTATCTAACGTTATTTTTTATCAGCAAACATGACATGTATATTCAGCATAATATATATAACTAAATAATGTGAAAACGACTGTCTATTTTTAACTGAATTTTGATAATGAATTACTCATAAGCTATGCCGACATGCTGTATTTCTATTGAGTTTCGATGACATTTATTGCCCTTAAACTGGCTATTGGATTGGCCATAACTTGATAGTCGGTAGTATAAAGTAAAACAAACTTTTGCGAATAAAATGCCTCGAGGAGAAATTCGATGTCGCGTATTCATCAAACGTTATATAATATTATTTTTAAGGAGGAGTTTGGATCTGGAAATGAGCTTATGGCGCTTTACATAACCAAATTCTCAAAACTCAATATTTAATGGAAGGGATATGAACGAAAGGGGAAGGGCAAAGAACTGAGAAGTCCATTGTTTGTAGGGGACTATGTCATAATGGGCCAACACGCGCTTATACTGGGCCTTACGCGCCAGGTTTTGGTTATGAACTACTTCTAAATAGATATTTCAATTTTTTTGCTTAATTATTTTTTTTTAACTTTAGTGCTACTGCAATCACCTGGCTACTTCTTTTGTTCATGACTATGAACGAAACAATAATAGATGACGTGTTCTAGGAAGACTGAAAGTGAATTATCGATATCAAATTATATAGGCTGCAGATTGTATATATGTGTAAAATTGTGATTGAGACTATACAAACTTTCCCTGTATCATTAGAAAGATTCATTTGTTGTTTACCAGCTAAGGGAATTGAAATACTACATTGAAAGATAAATTTTTTTATTTTTGATTGACTTTTGTTAAAAAGTTAAATTCACCTCATTTTTTTTTAATTAAATCATTTAATTATTTTGAAATGTAAATTTTATTTAATTACACATTTTACTCAAAACTTTTAAAATATACTACATTCATTTCAGAGAAAGTGTTACATTTTGTTTTGCCAATCATTGTCTTGAGTTTATGCAAATTCTTCATAAGCGATAATAATAAATAATTTAATAAAATCATAATAAAAATTTAATTACTAAATTTTCATTATATAATTTTAATAATTTATTTATTAATATCGTTAAAATAATTGTCAAGCAAACGATTAATATAAAAAATAGTAAAATATAACACTTTTTCTGAAATTGAGGGAGTATTAATTAAACCCCAAATATTTTATCATTCCTAATTTGTATATATATATATATATATATATATATATATATATATATATATATATATATATATATGTATGTATGTATATATATAAAAGAGCTTCGGTAGATTTCCATTGGAGCTCCGAGTGGAAGCTCCGACATTGGGCTTCCTGGAAGCTCAATTTATGAAGTTTCCACAGAATCTCTAGTTTTCTATAAGTGTAGTTAAGGACGAAGAAAATTTGGAAATATGAAAAAAGAAAATTTTGGGAGTTTATATATTAAGAATTTAAAAGTTATGGAGTTGATTGTAATAAAATGAAATATTAAATTGAATCTAAAAGGAAAAATTGAAGGTTAAAACTGTAATATCAATGATGTGGGTTGACTTTTATCCTTCAGTGTAATTATTTATATTTCGTAAGTTATATTTTATCTTTCAATGTAATATTTAAAACATTAAGAACCTAAATGTTTAGTGATCATTTTAAAAGGGTGCCAAATAAAACTTTACTTTTAACACTACATTAGCAATAGTTTTAAGAATAGATCAATCACATTAATATTGTGCCCATACACAAATGAAATGAATTAGTAAACCGGCAAGTACATTATGATCATTCTCAAACATATTCCATCCGTATTGAAAATCTTCATCCATTTTTCATCTTTAATTAGGTGTCTTATAGAATTTTATACTCCCTACTTCCCGGTTTCAATTATCCGCGGAGCCGGACATAAGTTTTAACAAAAAAGTGAATAAAGTAGAAGAGATGGTAATAAAGTAGGAAATACATTGAATAAATTAGAAGAAATAGTGAATAAAGTATAAAAGATAGTGAATTAAGTATGAGAGATTTTCCATTAATGAATGAGTATTTGAATTTGGGACGGATCGAAATGGAATACGAGTAAATGAAACTGAAAAAAGAAAATTTTGGGAGTTTATATATTAAGAATTTAAAAGTTATGGAGTTGATTGTAATAAAATGAAATATTAAATTGAATCTAAAAGGAAAAATTGAAGGTTAAAACTGTAATATCAATGATGTGGGTTGACTTTTATCCTTCAGTGTAATTATTTATATTTTGTAAGTTATATTTTATCTTTCAATGTAATATTTAAAACATTAAGAACCTAAATGTTTAGTGATCATTTTAAAAGGGTGCAAATAAAACTTTACTTTTAACACTACATTAGCAATAGTTTTAAGAATAGATCAATCACATTAATATTGTGCCCATACACAAATGAAATGAATTAGTAAACCGCCAAGTACATTATGATCATTCTCAAACATATTCCATCCGTATTGAAAATCTTCATCCATTTTTCATCTTTAATTAGGTGTCTTATAGAATTTTATACTCCCTACTTCCCGGTTTCAATTATCATGAATGGACATAAGTTTTAACAAAAAAGTGAATAAAGTAGAAGAGATGGTAATAAAGTAGGAAATACATTGAATAAATTAGAAGAAATAGTGAATAAAGTATAAAAGATAGTGAATTAAGTATGAAAGATTTTCCATTAATGAATGAGTATTTGAATTTGGGACGGATCGAAATGGAATACGAGTAAATGAAACTGGGATGGATGAAGTATTTACTAAAACACGAACACTAACTCATAAATAATTAAATATATTTATTTACATTGGAATTACACATTTTTCTTTGATTTCATTTTTGTAATTGTTTACTTCAAATTTGTATCCAATGAAATGAAAGAGATGTTTCTGTAGATCCATTTGGATCCGAAGCCAAACATTTCACTGAGACTCGTGTGTTGCATAGAGATGTTAGTTTTTTTGGTATAAGCATATCATGAATAATTGTATATAGATTCTGCTTATATGAGAAACAAAATTGTCTTCTGGGGTTGCAGGTTAGGATTGTATTGGAGGGTGCTGATAAGCGTATCAACCTGATTGGATCAGTATATTATCGGGATGGTGAATCAGTGCAGGACTTATCCACAAAAGGGGAAGAAAAATCTCTGTCTCTTTCTGAAGTGATGAGCGACAATTTCACACCTTTATTATTAGTAACAGATTGGCTCAACGATTTGGATGTATGCAGTTGATTGAGAGAGGATAGTTATGGAGGAGGAAAGAATGACTGAGTTAGTAATTTGGTTCAGATTAGAGAGGTATGGAATCATAATTTGGACCAAGAGTTTGCTTTAATTGGTTTGGAAATTTAATTTCCGCGATTTAATTAGATTGGAGACATTTTCGCCAACGATTCTATTGAATTGTTGACACAGTCTGGCAACATATAATTAATTTTAAATTGTATGTTTATTTGATTTGTTTTTCCTTTTCTTTTACCTGCTTCTTTTAGGTTTTTTCTTTCCACTATTTTTCTTAGGTTAAGATTTGGACACGTGTCCACTCTCATTTTTCAAATTAAAAAAAAAATGAAAAAACTAATTTCATGTTTTATTCTTTTTTTTTCCAGATTAATCCGTGTAGGAAATGTAATTTTGAATCTTTTTCTTTTAAAATTAATTTATGAATTAAACGAGAGGCCTTGCGTCAGCGAGAAACTAATCCCTACACATTAAAATGAATCTCCAAACCTGACAAAAACATAGGTAGAGTTTAACTTTTATATTGGAACAATTTATATATACTTCTTGTTGGTCCGGACATAGTTTTTAAGAGAAGAATAGATAAAATAGGAGAGTGAGAATAAAGTATGAGAGGGTGGGAATAGAGTATGAAACATAGTGAATAAAGTATGAGAGATAGTATTATTATAATGATAATGTGGTATAAAACTTTCTAAATTAGGAAGGGGAAGTTGAGTTTGAGACGGACTAAAAATGAAAATGGGAAGTTGAGTTCGGGACGGGTGGAGTACATCAAATACGGAGCCATTAAGTGGTATATAAACTGGAGGTGTCTCACAGTGTTGTATATATTAAAAACTTTTCCAAACATAATTTACATTTCATCATATATATTCATTTTGTTAGAATAGTTACAATTTATTCAAACAATTATTATTAATCCCTCCTAACTTTTTTTTTTCATGGTTCTAAGTGATGGTTGATAAATAAAGGGAATAAGAAGGAAACTATAAAATGTGAGGGTATAAAATATGGGCATGTTTGGTTGGTACTTTGAAAATAGAAATTGGACCAATATGTTATTGTTGAAATGTTAGGGGCCTAGATGATGCGAGGGTGTTTATTGGGGGACCTAGTGTAATTTTTCCTATTTACAATCTGTAACGCCCCGAAAATTACACTAATTTTTAAAAGAACAAGGGCGTTAAAACAATAATAAAGAGACAATCTAAAAACTCTAATTAAGAAGCTAAAATTCTAACATATCACTTGCGAAGAACACTATCTTCGAAAGCAGCGGTAAAAAGACAAGTTTTTCACAAGCTAAAAGGTACAAAATCCCAGTTTAAATCCTAACTCTCACTCAAGTTGCTGAACGTCTACCCGACTAATAAGAGACCAATCTAAGACTAAGACAACAACCCCTTAACCCACGACTCTCACAAGAATAAAACCACGTAACATATAAGGGCAAAACGAGTCATGAAACACCATAAACAACAAGAAACAATTAAGCATATAATAACATAACAACTTTAGCAATTTTGTTAATAAAAATAAAATTGGAACAAATAGTGAGACTGGAAAGAATCGATCACAAGACCTCTGCAAGTCAAAAACTCAAAAAACTAACCACTAAGTCACAAGATAAGTTGCTAACATGAATTGCGAAACACTGATAACAAAACAGAGCAGTAGCATAGCATAATAGAGAACATAGTACACCAAAAAAAATTATACAGGAAAGGTTAAGTTTCGAAACCTTGACGTTTGCAACAAACAGTTTCTAAACTACACAAACTGGACACTCCGCTAAGACAGGATTTGTAAACGAAATTGACAAGAAAAGACATAAACCATACTTCTGAACGTAAAAGGTAGAAACAGAAAAAGAGCAAATAATTTGTACGCAAGCTAAGTTTCAAAGCAGACCTCGGTACCCGAATAACGGGGCTTGAGACCACTCAACCAAATCTATAATTTATACTAAAATAACGTCTCTCAAATTAAGAACAAACTGTTCGTTTAAAACCAGAAATAAGAGGAGAATGAAAGGAAACATACTACATACATATACACACATAGCATAAATCACGAATAAAACATGCGGAAATAGGCAATATACATAATTCGATTTAGCAAAGAACAAGATGCTGCGTAAAGAACCCCAAAAACTAAGTTACGTGAATGAAAGCGAGGTTGAAGCGAACCGAACGAAAGGTTGTTAGCTATCTAAAACCGAACAAGTTGAATCAACATTCCAAGTGAAACCGAAGCAAAAGTAAAGATTCGACAAAGACCGAAGATGGATCACGTGAGGTAGCAAAAGGATTTGCGGTGATGAAATAGAGAAGAAGGCGTTATGACACTGGAAGTTTGTGACTTTGGATAAATAAAGATGGCTTTGGAAGAATTTGGAATAGGCGTGGAGTTAGGTACGGGAATTGTGATTTATATGAATAAATAAAGATGGCATAGGAAAGGAACGTGAAAGAAAAGGGATTCTATACAAGTAAAACTCCTTCCCGTACTTAACTAATTAAAAGCAACAAGGTAATTATGATCATTAAAATGTTAATTAATCACTTGCCAACGACCAAATAGAAACAAATTAAGAAATATTTAATCACATAAAATTAAGCCAAAAAAAAATAAAAAAATAAAAAAAAAAACGGGATTTTACACTCTCCCCTCCTTAAAAGAATTTGGTCCCCAAATTCTCATCCAAGAAGGAGTAATGCACAAGTCATACAACATGCGAAATTATGCTACGCAATTAACAAAACAAATACGGCACATAAGCGTAACATATGCAAGTAACATTTGATCAAAACGTAGGAAGAAATTAGAATCACATAAATCACATAAGTTAATTTTCAGTACATGCGATAGTTAGCTCCGAAACTGGAATTAAGAAAATGCGCAAATATCTAAGCATGCAATCAAGTAGCGATCCTCTTTCAACTCTAGTTAGTACGAATCACTATGTAGTCGGCCGCCCCATAAGTGATTTATACAAACTCTAGTCAAAATATTGGTCCACTAATTATTTCAAGTAATCATGCAAACCTGTGTTATACAAAATATAAAAGTACACTCAAGTAACATTCTTATTATACGATATGACAAAACTAGAGTCACATAAGTCGAACAAATCAAACTGAGCACTCACACTTGATCACTTTTGTATACCAACAAGGCGACAACTCGAGAATCACTTTCGGAATGGAACCAAACATTCTAGGTTTAGCAACTTAGACACCTCACTCAAAACCCAAGGTCCAAAAATCATATCCCAGTACAGCCCGAGTAAAAACTCAGGCTTTGATATCAACTGTAACGCCCCGAAAATTACACTAATTTTTAAAAGAACAAGGGAGTTAAAACAACAACAAAGAGACAATCTAAAAACTCTAAGAAGCTAAAATTCTAACATATCACTTGCGAAGAACACTATCTTCGAAAGTAGCGGTAAAAAGACAAGTTTTTCACAAGCTAAAAGGTACAAAATCCCAGTTTAAATTCCAACTCTCAGTCAAGTTGCTGAACGTCTACCCGACTAATAAGAGGCCAATCTAAGACTAAGACAACAACCCCTTAACCCACGACTCTCACAAGAATAAAACCACGTAACATATAAGGGCAAAACGAATCATGAAACACCATAAACAACAAGAAACAATTAAGCATATAATTACATAACAACTTTAGCAATTTTGTTAATAAAAATAAAATTGGAACAAATAGTGAGACCGGCAAGAATCGATCACAAAACCTCTGCAAGTCCAAAACTGAAGAAACTAACCACTAAGTCACAAGACAAGTTGCTAACATGAATTGCGAAATACTGATAACAAAACAGAGCAGTAGCATAGCAGAATAGAGAACAGTGTACACGATAAAAATTATCTGAGGAAAGGTTATGTTTGAAACCTTGACCTTTGTAAAAATAGTTTCTAAACTCCACATGGCCACTCATTTGGCGAGGATTTATGTGAAATTGAACAAGAAAAGGCATAAGCGATACTTCGAGCGTAAAGGTAGAAACATAAAAGAGCAAATAATTTATGCATAAGCGAGTTTCAAAACATAGACCTCTGGTACCCAAATAACTAGACGCAGACCACTCAACCAAATCTGTAATTTATACTAAAATAACGTCTCTCACATTAAGAAAAACCTGTTTGCTTAAAACCAGAAATAAGAGGAGAATGAAAGGAAACATACTACATACATATAAACACATAGCATAAATCACGAATAAAACATGCGAAAATAGGCAATATACATAATTCGATTTAGCAAAGAACAAGATGCACACGTAAAAGAACCCCCCAAAACTAAGTTACAGAATGAAAGCGAGGTTGAAAGCGTGCGAGCGAGCAGTTGTTAGCTATCTAAAACCGAACAAGTTGAATCGACATTCCAAGTGAAACCGAAGCAAAAGTAAAGATTCGACAAAGACCGAAGATGGATCACGTGAGGTAGCAAAAGGATTTGTGGTGATGAAATAGAGAAGAAGGCTTTATGACACTGGAAGTTTGTGACTTTGGATAAATAAAGATGGCTTTGGAAGAATTTGGAATAGGCGTGAAGTTAGGTACGGGAATTATGATTTATATGAATAAAGATGGCATAGAAAAGGAACGTGAAAGAAAGGGATTCTATGCAAGTAAAACTCCTTCCCGTACTTAACTAATTAAAAGCAACAAGGTAATTATGATTATTAAAAAGTTAATTAATCACTTGCCAACGACCAAATAGAAACAAATTAAGAAATTTTTAACCACATAAAATTAAGCCAAAAAAAATATAAAAAAATAAAAAAAAATACAGGTTTTACACAATCCAAATATCATTATTTCTTTTGAGTAATCTGTAGCTAATAGGTTAATCTCAAATGCCATAATTTGGCCATTATAAATGCAAATCAAGGGCCAAGATATGGACACTAGAATCATCGAACTCAAATTACTTGCTAAATTATGAACTGAGTTACCAAGTCTTGAAACAAAACAAAAACTAATTGAATAAAAAACAATCCATGATCTCCTCCAAAAAGACTCCAGCCGCTGAGAAGTTGTATGCAGATGATTGCAGGGCAGTGAAAACAACAACACAGTCACTTTCCACCACAATGTTTTCATCTCAAACCCAATGGCAAATCAAGAGCTTCCTTGTTGCTAAACATCTCTGCAGTTTTAGGATCTTGAATGTGAGGAATTATGCGACGACTCCACGCAACAACACTCCCCTAGCTATTTCGTGCCACTACACCCTACCCAACTGAACCAAAATCAAAACAACAGAACCTTAGATACCAGGCTGCTAACTAGCAAAACCTTATTTTAAAACTCAGAGAAGATGGCCAACAAATTCGAATGGGACTTGACTGGATGCTCTCTAGTCTTTTTTTTTTTTTTTTTGGTATAAAAGAAAACAAGTAAATCAAATAACATCATACAGCAAAATCGGCAAAATAAAATTGGGGGGTTGTTACCAAAATATATGGTTCCCCAATCCGTCTTTTGACAACTTAGTAAAAGCCGCCAAGGCATCCGTTGCACGGTTATTTCGTCTTGAAGTCCAAACAACCCTAATCTCCCGGGCATTCTCAATAGTTGTTGGCATTCCACCAACATTTCATTCAATCCATTTCCTTCTTCACCTAACTGATGTGACCGTGAAATGTGCATTTTTGCACTTTTAGATCCTCGTTTTTACGATATTGATATTTAAATCATATTATGGCAAATTACCAACTTCTTGTATATTTTATAGGTCATGATTGTGTTTTTGAGGAATTACACATTTTTCGGTGCCCAAACGTCGTATTTATGCCAAATAGAGGAAAATAAGAAAATACAATGATTAAACCTTATATTGAGCTAGAGGAGTCCGAAGAAGTCCGTTGCGAAGCTCCCGAAAAAACATGAAATGTTGAAGGACACTTTTCGAGAAAACGATTTTACGAAGCCCCAAATCAGCCCGGAAGACGAAATAGACAACAAAAGGGCACAACATGCTCACTGCGGTCACTACTAACCGCAGTGAACCACAAAATGTTCCAGAAGTGGGGTTTTTTAAGTCCAACAGGCCAGAGCCCGCCATTTAACCTTCCTTATACATCCTAGACTCCTGGGAGCACGAAATTGTAACTATAAATAAGTATCTTGGTGTTGGTCCAGATAACGGCAAAGTAAAAGACTAGAGGAGGGGGGGGGGGGGAGGGTGAATAGTCTTTTTCAAACTTTTGTCGATAAACACAATTTCTCAAATATCTGTGAAGATATCTGATACTTATTTTCAGAGAGCGGAAGACTTTTTGTGATAAGTGCACGTGCTCGGCAAAGTAAATAAAGCAAGTAATAAATTGCAGAAAGTAAATAGCACAAGTCTTTATAGTGGTATCTGAAGGGCGTAATCCTTGACTAATCCACTTGACCTTTCTCAGACCTAGAATCCACTAAGACAGATAATTGAGTTAACCTTACAAATATCTTCTCTCGATTCCTAAATACACTAGGTTCCCAACCAAGTGTTCCCCCTTAGTTATTCCCCGGCTTTCTCAGCCAAGTACTTTCTGTACTCAGAAACCTTTTAAGCTATTCCTTAGTTTCCCAAACTAAGTACTTCCTATGCTCAGTAACCTTGGAGTTATTCCTTAGTTTCCCAAACTAAGTACTTCCTGTACTCCACACCGATCAAGGTGTTGGTTAAGGTAGTTTGTCAGGTGAGCTTCTTTAATAACTTATTCAGTTATGCAGATAGCTCTGTGAATCAAGTATACTTAATACACTTTTCAATGTATGGTATCTTGTTCTTTACTAACCCAAGTCTATGATAAGTGTTTAAGAGAATGAATCTCAGATATGAAATCTTAATTCAACTCCTTCACATATAACAATGCTTGTTAAGGATCAGGACACTTAGAACTTTTGTGCTACTTAGAATCAAGAGGCGTGGTGCATGAAAGCTTGAAGGTAAGTAGTATGCTTGAAGTTTGAAAGATAGTGTTGATGTTCTTGTTGTGAGTTCTGTGTTTTTCAAGCATTCTAAGTGTTGATATTTATGGATGAAAATTATCTTTGTTTGAATAGTATCCGTTAGGTTCAGTGAAATTCAAACTATTGATATCTGAGTATAATCTTGTTATGTCGTTTGTCTTCTTCTCGAGCTGCCGTTTTGTTCGGACATTTACATCGCACATTGATGTCTTGTACTATACTTTGTCTGTATTGCAACGGAACTATGCATGCTTTACGAGCATTGCGTCCCTTTTAGAGACCTTTACATCTCCGGATACTTGTTACAACATTGTTTCCCGAAACATAGTTTTTATCAAGGTATCGAGTGTAGATATCTGTGGGCACTTTTCCTCATTTAGAAACCTTGTATTCTCGGATATCTTTTGCAACACTTGTTTCTTGAAGATGTCTGGACATAGGTATCGATGACCTTAGTCTTGACAATCTTATGCGATCTTGAAATCTTCAAGTATGTTGAGCTCTTCTGCGGATGCCTTCTTCTTAGTCTTCTTGGAGAAATAAAAATTACATTGAGACCTAACATCTATACAAGATTTGCTAGACTATCATACTTAGTGATTTTCCTCTTTTACGGTGTTGAAGTGAACGAGAGTACTAACTACCTTTACGAGCTAAGATAAGTCATTAGGTTCTTGATCAAAATCTAAGCAGATATTCTAACAAATTTCCCCTTTTGACCGATCGGCGATGACTATCGACCTATTACAAATTTGGATGAGAAACAATCCACCACTTAATCAATTCATAAGATCTTTCAATTCTTTCAATTAAGTGCAAAAGTAAACATCAACGAAATCACAAGGTGTGATCTTTGATGACAAGTTATCTTTTATAAATTGATATCGAGTAGGTTCATCGGATATATTACGGAGAAAGTTCACGATAACTTTAATAAAACACAATTTAGCGCGATTAGCAAGATACAAAATACATAATAAATTAGGACAACGAGTAACCAAGCTCGAGTAAACATCTAATAAACTAGTCTTCAAGTCTTAAAAGCGGTTCCATGGATCAATCCATAAATTTCCTATCACGAAACCTTTTGATATCATCGAGTAGTCATAGAGAAAAGTTCTAACAATCATCTACGTGTCTGGCAAATCAATGAACTTCCTTGTAGGTTTTGGTAGGATTCTTCTTAGCAAAGTGTTTGACCGAGATACTTTCCCCACTTCGGGCATGCACAATTACGAACTACGATAGATTGAAATAGTCATATATGATCCTCGGATATTTGATATCACCCTTGTATTGTTCTTTAGTCATGTAGAATGACTCGAAGGGTTCCACGGCAAGTCTTGGCCTTGTGCATGTTCGATGATGTTGGGAATTACATGCACATCATCGGCTTTCCATAAGGACATTCATCGAGAGGTCCTTCTTCATGGCTTCTATTCTCTTGATTACTTCAAAATCGACCGAGGGCTTTGATGTGGTTGCTATTAATCAAGGCGGCTTGTCTTTTCTCCATGCCGTGAGTTGTTTTGGATTGGTTTGGAAATTTTGAATTTACGATAAGTGCTTAAGTTCGAATCCGGTAGCCATTCTTGATTAATGCATCAGTGAAGCGGAGGAGTTGTTGTCGATCTTCACATACTCGATTAAAGCTATACATCACGAGTGGAAGTTGACTTTTTCTTCTTTCAGCTCTTAGTTTATTCCTCCTTTGCCTTGAATTTTCCCTTGGGTGATTGCATGAAGAACCACTCTGGATTGACTTGGTATTTTCAGAGGGTGTTATAGCTGCCAAAGGCTTTGCAGCTATGGGCTCAGATAGGCTATCAACCTTTCTTCTTTTTCTGTGAAGAGGAGCTTCATCTTCATCCTCATCTTCATCATCATCTTCCAGATTTCTCTGGTTAGGTGATTTGCAGTCTTCTTCATTGCCCTGGGATTTGATTTCTTCTTCTTCTTCTTCTTCAGAACATTCTTCAATCCCTATAACTTGTCTTCTCCTTGGAGCCTTGGTACTCCTTGGAGGTCTTTGTGCCATGGCCCTTGTTACCATTGTTGTTTCTTGGGTTGGGCTTTGGGAAGTAGCTACTATTTACCATGACTTGACTTGATGAGGGCTCATTTATTCTGAGTGGTGGCTGGGAAGTTTTCTTGTTTCCTCTTCCTTTCTGAGCAGCACTAACTCTAGATTTCTTCTTTCCTTCCCCCTGACCTTGAGGTCCAAATCCTTCCCCCTTTGTCATTGTTGACTGACTAAGTACCACAAAGAATTCTGAGAGAGACTCAAAATTCCCTTGCAAGTAATTGTAGGCAGTAACTAACTTCTGAAGTTCAGCCTTGAGCTCCTGATTTTGTTTGATAAGTCCATTTTACTTATCAGTGAGCTCGCCTTGATGGGCCTTGTGTACGCTTTTCAATGACATAGCACGCTTCTTCAAAGGCTTTTGCAGCCAAAATTTGGTCATTATCCCTAACCATGTCTAGGTCTTTCTGAGCAATGACCAAACTGGTTGTTCTCTGAGTGATGAGCTCAGTGAATGTCTTCATTTCTTCAGGGACTGATGTAATGGCGGCTTTATCTTGAGAAGATAAATCCTTTTTCAATTTGGCCAGTACTTGAAATCTGCTCAAGTATTCATTGGAGTTGACATTTGGTAGCTTGTTGAAAATTTCAGGAGCAATCAGCTTCCTTTTCAAATGAGAAACCACCAAGTGCTCATTCGATGTTACGCGATTTCTTCTCTTCTTCATCATCTGAGTCATCAGCCCAGTGATCTTCATCCTCTTGGACATTTTCATCAATGTTTTCTAGTCCAACAATCATCTCAGAGATGGGTTTCTTTCCTTTCAGAGAGGAGGATGGTACATCTTTTGGTGATGCAGCCTTAGCATTATGCTTGTCTTCAGATACTTGCTCAGTATCTAGCTCCTTAGCAATGGAATTTCTGACTTCACGGAGCTCTTTAATCTCAGAGTAAGCTTGCATTTCCTTGATGGTTTGATCTTCAAGTTCATTTAGCTTGACTCTGGATTCAACTATCTTTTCATCCAGTTGAAGATTTAGCTGTTCTTCCTCTTCCAACAATTGTTTGAGTTGAGCAACTCTGGCTTGTGCATCCAATATTTTCTAAGTTATTTCCTCAGAGTGCTCAACTACTTGTTCAGTAGTGTCCTTTTGTTGGGAAGATGGGTGGGTAGATTTCTGAGGAGATGGAGCAGGGGATGGTTGTGATGTCCTCTCAGTGTACTTTTCAGAAACTGAGGCATTAGTTCCTTGTGCAATCCCTCTTGTCCCTGGTGCAGGGTCATCATCATCATCCTTCTTATCATCGTCATCCTTGTGATGGTCAGAAGGAGATTCTTCATAATCATTCTCATCAGTCTCCTTCTCTTCTTCATCTTCAGAGACCAGATTGATCACTTCTGGAATAGTGACCATGCCCATTAACTTCCTCTTGTTCAGAGGGTATGTATTGTAGGGTTTGGGGCAAGATAGGCTTGAATGCCATCTGCATTCTGGTCTGACCTCTTCTTGGTTAAAGCTTGAATCAGCTTTCTCGCCACTTCCTTGGCAAAGTCCTTATGCATCAATGTTCCAAAGGAATATTGTTCAGTGGGGAACATGTCATGGACATAGTTTTCCAAGTCAAGGGCTCGTGCTCTCCTTGTGTGGTGATCAGTCACCTTTATGATCTCAGATAGATCGGAGCATCGAAGCTTTTGCCATCTCTTGAAGAATTTTAGGTGCTTTGGAAAAGTGTGTTCATTTAAGAAAGGAAGCAAGTCCTTTTTCTCATCAACAGGGACCTTAGTGGCACTTGATTGAGCCTGAAAGAAAGTGTTCTGAATTAATTTCAAAACTATAGGAGATATCTGGGCTTTAGAGTAGAAAGGTATACGAGTTACGGGTGAGGCTCGGATGACTTGACTCTTGAGTTCTAGGTGCCTCGGATATCTGGATATGAAGCGGTTGGGAAGTCGATCCTCGATGATCTTCTTCTGCTTGAACCTGAGATTAGAAATATAACACTTAGGAAATTTTATCAAGAAAAATTCTATTTACAAAATCAGATCTGAGAGGTCAATTACCTCCGCTATTGGAGGCTCAGATACTTGTTGCTTAGAGACTTGCGGGTCTAGGAATTTTTCTTGTGATGAAGGCTTTGATGCCTCATCAATTTCCATTTGTTGTGAGGATTAGCGGCGATTTCCCAACTTCTACTTCTTTTTGAACCTATTGAGTAGAAAGTGTTAGTTTGAGAAAAATGATCAGAGATTTGTCTTTGAAGATTATAGGTATCTGAATGAAATACCTTTTCTGCAGAAGGTTCAGATACTTGTTCCCCAGAGACCTTGGAAGTCTCTGGATTCTTTTCTGAAGAGATAGACTTTTCAGTTTCTTCATTTTTCTTCTCAATTGGAGCCTATTAGAAACAAACACTTAATAGTATTAGTCAAGTGTATAAAGCACATATCCGAGATATTATATCTTAAGAAACTATCTTCTACCTGTGAGACAGGCTCCTGTTCCTTAAGTGGTGAGGCTATGGAAGCCTCCTTCTCAGATTCTGAGGCAAGCTTTGCAACTTCCTCTTGATGTTGTGTTTCTAATTCAGCCTGTAACAAAGAAATTTTATTAAATAACAAGATTAACAAACACAAAAATATCACAAGTAAAGAGTTAAACCATTCACTACAGCGATTAAGGTGATTGGTCTCTGGAACTGTGACCGCCTATCGTTGGTCTTGTTGTTCCATTTGACTTCTTTGTTTGAAGTTTGGTGCCTTGGACCTTTCCTTAGTGTGACTCGATTTGCTTCCACAGTTGATCATTACGGCGGATGCCTCGGTTTGATCCCTCTTATTGAGTTGGGGAACTGTTCTTTTCTGGGATTTTCTTGACAAGGAAAGATCTTTGGTATCTCATGTTGTAACTCAGTATCATCTCAATAGCATCCACTATTGGCTGTTGTGGTTGGTGTGGTGATTACGATGCGGATGAAGAAGGTGATGTTGTATGGGGCCTATCGGATCTGCTTGAGAGACTTTTAAGTGTTGAGGCAATGGCAGTATTCTACAACACTAAGTTGCCACTCATCAGAGCATCTTCAATATGCTTAAGTGTTACTTGCTCTGATGGTGTGTTTTGTCCAGTGACTTTGGACACAGTTGCTTCTTGACAACCTTTGAAGCAGTGCTTGTTGACAACTTTGTGGTGTAGGTTCTTCTTCAGATACCTCTACACTTGTTACTTTTCATTAACCAAAGCCCTCTTTGATTTCTGTAGGACTTGAGAGATAACTAACTCATCATCATCATCGTCAGAGCTCTCATCAGCATTAGGAACTGATTGGTCCATAATCCTGCGGTTCTGCAGATAGGGCTTGGTACCTGCCACTACTCTCATTTTTACCAATGAGTTCATCAGCAAGGCTCTCCTTGGAAACATTGATAAGTTCATCAGCAGTTGTATCTTTTGCAGCATTGATGAGTTCATCTTCATCGATGAGTTCATCAATGATGGCGAGATATCGAGAGTCGACATCCTGATGGGTATGTCTCTTGATTTGCCAGACTTCTTGCGTGAAGTTCTGGGATTTTTGGTTGCAACGGAACCCTCAGATACCTCATTAGTCTTTCGTTTCTAGGAACCTTTCTGAGATGCAGTAACCATTTTCATCATGTTTGTATACTCATATTTGTATAGTAGGTTACTATTGGCAATGTTTGCCGTCTCTCTGAGCTCAATGCCAAGGCACTCTAGTAAGTAGCATATCTTCAGTCCATAGCTTACTGTGGCTTTTGGCTCAGCAAGGCCCTTAAAGATTTTAGGCTCAAAGCCTTGAATCTTCTTCACAAATTTCATAAAGGCGTACTTTCCCCAGTTGAAAGGGTTTTCCAGCCTTTTGTCTTGTTGTTTCAACAAGAACATCATCATCCAGCGTTCTTTGCTTATTTGGTTGGCACCTCCTTGTAGACCATTAAAGCATCTGTGAAGAATGCATGCCAACACATCCCAGTGAACCAACAGATGTTTGGTTCTGATGTCATCAAGTTTGAAGTCAGTGGGTGTATCTGGTTTTTCAAGATCACACACACCACTGTACAGTTGCTTCACACCTTCAAGGAGATCATCATCCTTGGTGTTTATTTCAAAATCATTTCCAAGATTTTGAAGTCCAAACAACTCACAGAAATTTGCCAAGTTCAAAAGGATGTCCTTTCCTGAACATTAGACTTTATAGACACTATTTCAGTGCCTTCAGATACACAGGAAATAATCCTGAAATTTTTGTAGAATTCCAACACATCTAGTGAAGAAACTCCACTGGGAATAGCAGACAGGAAACCCTTGATTTGTGTCTTTTCAAGCATATCAAGGATTAGCTTCCTATCGGCTTGATTTTCAATAGCAACAGTAAGGTATTCCTCTATCATGGCACCACCCCAAATCATCCTGTGATTTGAAGTCCAATGATTAGGATTGAAGTCTCCTACCAAACGATTGTTTATGATAACCAACTATGGTGCTTTCTTTTCAGCAGTACCAGAGGTAGTAGATTGGGATTTCTGGGTAGAAGCACGTTTTGGAGCCATCTCCTTATATAGTGAGAGTTTTTGAAAGTCTGAAAGAGATTAAGGTGGGAGATTAGTGATTCTTTGCAGAAGACTCATCGAAGAACAGAGTTTTGCAGAAAAGTTTGAAGGAAAGTTTTTTTTGTTGTTCTTGTGCAAGTATGAATGTTGGATTAGTCGAAAGTGATTTCTTTTGCCAAAATCCTATATGTATAGCAACGAAAATCTCAACAGACATATAAATACTAATTGATTTTGTGTGTAAGTATCTGTGTACTTGTAGATAGGCGTGGGTAAAGTTTGTTTGACATTAAATGCTTAGTGGGCCACGTCTGAGTTTTTACAGTCCACTAATTCTCAGAGAAATAATCTCGTCCGTTAAGATCAAACGCCCATTTCATCAAGAGTCACTATTGCTTCTTCAGCAATGATCACAATCAACAATTACAATTGTGCCCAATTAATGAATTTTGGCGATTAGCTATCTGAATAACATTTCTTCTGTGTGAATAAGAACATCTTTTGTATCTGAGTCAATCTCATACTTAGTATCTGTCCAAGTTTTACACAAAGATAGAAATAATACAAATTTCAAGAGAGTAGTTGACTGCAGACAGTTGTACTATTATCTTTTGTGTTCCCCCTCACTGAGTGATCTAGATATTTGAGTACCTGTCTCAGAGATCTTCAAATAGTCATTTTACCCTTTTTCCTATGGTTTTTGGATACCGTTCCAGATACCTCTTTTCTGGATACCCTTTCCAAATTTCTCTTTTCTCTTTATATCTGGATATCCGTTCCAGATACCTTATTTCTGGATACCTGTTTGAGGTTTCTTTTCCCTCTATATCTGGATACCCGTTCCAAATTTCTCTTTTCCTCTTTTGATATCTTCTTCAGATATCTGAACTTTTTCAGTTCTTTGGTAGCTCCATTAGTCCAAGACTATGTCTTAAAGCTAAGAATCTACTTTCTTGTAGTGGCTTAGTGAAGATATCTGCAAGTTGGTCTTCAGTGCCAATCTTGAGTATCTCTATATTGCCTTTTTCAACATGGTCTCTAATGAAGTGGTGTCTAACATCAATGTGCTTTGTTCTTGCATGTAACTTAGGATTCTGAGTTATGGCAATAGCACTTGTGTTATCCGCGGAAAAGCGGAGTTTTCTCTTCATTGAGTCCATAGTCTACGAGTTGTATCCACAATATTTGTGAAACCTGACACCGGCTGACAATATATATTGACCTACGTGGTAGATGTGGCAATTGAGTTTTGTTTCTTCTTGAACCATGATATCATTACGGCACGAAATTGACAAGTTCTGAGGTGCTTTTCTATCAAACAGCGATTCAGCATAGTCGACATCGAGTAGCCAACTAAACTCGATCCTTGTCTTTTGGATACCACAATCCAACTTCTGATTACCCTTTACATACCTTAATATTTTGATAGCAATGTTGTAGTGTGATTGCATTGGATATATGAAATCGCTTTACACTCCAGCGGTATATTGAATATCAAGTCTACTTGCGGTGAGATGGTAGAGACCCAATCAATTTTCTATACTTGTGTTCTTCAACACTCTTGTCAGATTCAGTATAGGTCATTTTGGTTCCAATGCTCATAGGTATCTTAGCATTCTTTTCAGAAGGCTTTAGATTAAATTTGTTGAGCATGTCTTTTGCATATTTTGTTTGACTAATGAATATTCCATCATTGAGTTGCTTGACTTGCGATAGGAAATAATTCAATTCTCCCATCATGCTCATTTCAAATTTACTTTTCATGAGCTCAGCAAAGTCTTCACAAAGTTGCTTGTCTTTAGATCCAAATATAATGTCATCAACATATACTTGAACTAAAAGTAGTTCCCCATCATGGTTCAATGTAAAGAGTGTTTTATCAACATCTCCTTTCTTGAAACCACTTTCTAGTAGGTATCTGGCCAATGTATCATACCATGCTCTTGGAGCTTGTTTCAGCTCATACAGAGCTTTCTAAAGCTTATAGACCATCCTACTTTCTGAGGAAACCTCAAAGCCTGGTGGTTGCTCAACATAGACTTCCTCAGCAAGTTCACCATTTAGGAATGCACTCTTGACATCCATTTGATAAACTGTAAAGTCATTATGAGCTGCAAAGGCTAGAAAGAGTCTTATTGCATCCAATCTTGCAACTGGTGCATAAGATTCATCAAAATCTAGTCCTTCACCTTGGCAACCAGCCTTGCTTTGTTTCTGGTTATTTCACCAGACTCATTCATTTTATTTCTGAAAACCCACTTTGTTCCAATTACAGATATTTCGTCAATAAATGGAACCAGTTTCCAGACTTTGTTTCTCTCAAATTGATCCAACTCTTCTTGCATTGCAGAGATCCAATCTTGATCCTTCAATGCTTCTTCTATAGTTTTAGGTTCAATATTTGAGATGAAACATCCATAAAGAGAGTCAGCAATTGCTCTCCTAGTTCTAACTTCTTGGTCTAAAGGACCGATCACATCCATGGCAGGATGATTTCTTATCCATTTCATAATGGGTTTTGAACTAGTAGGATCAATATCATTTTGATCTGAATGTGAATCAATATGATCTTGATAGGATACTTGTGGAGTATCTGAGATATCTGACACATGGGAAATGCCATGGATATCTGACACTTTTTCAGTGTTAGAGATATCTGGAATTTGATTTTCAGCAATCTCATTCTCAGAAACCTCTTCATGATGTAGGTTCTCAGTAACCTGTTCCATTTCTGGAATTCTCATAGGAAATTCTTCATCATGTCTTAGAGTCATCTGGTTGTTACTAAGCAATGGTTGCTTTTCATCGTCAGATTTATCCTCTAAGTGAATGATAGAATTGTTTCCTTTTGAGGATTCTTCTTCAGAATCTTTAATCATCAGCTCTTTGAACCTATCTGAGAGTTCTTCATTCAAGGGTACTTTCTTGTTTCCTTCGTAGAAGACTACATGAACAGATTCTTCAATCTTTTGCATTCTATTGTTGTAGATTCTGTAGGCTTTGCTATTAGGAGAATAACGAAATACTCCTTCATACTTTTTGGTTGAAATGTTCTCAAGTATTCTTTTCCATTGTTAAGAACAAAACATCTGCAACCAAACACACTTAGATGTTTGATACTAGGGGGTCTACCAATCAAGAGCTCGTAAGGAGTTTTGTCATGGTGTTTGTTAATCAAACATCTATTTTGAGTGTAGCAGGCTGTGTTAACAGCTTCAACCCAATAGATTTCACTTATTTCAGTGTCAGCAAGTTCTTGCTGCTTCTTTTAGGGTCCTATTCTTCCTTTCAGCAATACCATTTTGTCGTGATGTCCATACGGAAGATAGTTGATGTTGTATACCTTTGCAGGTACAAAACTCTTTTATGTACTGGTTCACAAACTTCGGTACCATAGTGATACGATTACGGATACCTTGTCATTTTCATGACTTCAAGCTTATTGACAAGTTGGGTATCTGGCCCTTGCATGATTTTTGTTTGAGAAATACAACCCAAGTGAATCTTGAGTAATCATCAACAACAACGGACCATACTTCTTTCCTCCATAGCTAATTCTGAGGATTAAAAAGATCCATATGTAACATTTGCGTTGGTCTTTCCTTTGGAGTGTCTAGTTTTAGACTTGAAAGATGTTTTGGATTGTTTTCCCATTTGGCAAGCTGAGCATATACCATCCTTTCTATATGCCATTTTGGGTAAACCAACCACCAATTCTTTCTTGGCTAGCTTGTTCAGAGTTTTGAAATTCAAGTGACTCATTCTTTTATGCCATAGCCAATTTTCTTCAGTGTGGCCAGATTGACACACCATGAGACATTCTTCAGTTGTGGCGAATGCCCAATCAACAACATAAAGATTTCCTTTTCGCCTAGCAACCAAGACTGTCTGCTTTGACTCATTGTCAATCACTTTGCATAGTTTTGACTTGATCTTGACAGTGTACCCTTTGTCTACTAATTGACTCGTGCTTAGGAGATTATATTTCAATCCCTTTACTTGTAGTACTTCAGAGATTGTAAGGGCTCCAAACTTCAGATTGCCAAATCCTATGGTTGGATTTTCATCTCCTCCAGCAAATCTAATAATTGGTCCATCATTGCATTTTCTGTAGTTAATCAGATTTGCTTTGTCTCCTATCATGTGCTTCCCACATCCGCTATCAAAATGCCACTTTGGATTAGTCTTTAGAGTGTTCTACACAAAACAGGAAACAGGAGATTAGGTTCTCATACCAACAATGGAACCATCTGGACTAAAGAATCTTCCTGTAGGAATCCATTTCTGAATGAATTTCTTAGGGACATTCTTTTGTCTAACAGGAACATAAGGAGGAATTCTAGGTAAATGATTAGTATCATTGTTATTAAGAATTATTTTCTTCCTTGGTGTGTTCCTTGGTGCTCCTTGTGGTGCTTTCAGATATCTGTCGAGTTCTTTGAGTCTACTTGTCATCAAACTTAGCTTTCCTTGCAGTTTCTTGAGCCAGCATTGATTTTCGGTGGCTTGACTTTTCTTCGACTTCGGATAATTACTGTGAGCAATCCTAGCCTTTATCCATCGTTCTTGCTCTTGTTTATACTCACGAGCAAGTTATTTCCCGATGGCTTTATAGCCAATGCCATTTCGAGCACCTAGTGCTATCTGAGTTCTCATCTCAGCAGCTTTGCTAGTCTCTGGGTAGTCTATTTTCTTTCCATAAAACGTGACATAGGAGAATTTGTCAGCTCCTGCAATTCTTCCTTTCTGAGAGACATAGCACAGTGGGTGATTACACTTTCGATGTTATGTTTCTTTTGAAATATTCCCAGCAGTTTTCTTTTGGACTTGTTTTTCCCACAAAGGTTTGGTGTATTTGCCTTTCCTTTGTCATGACCTTAGCTTCGACCAATGCTATAGGTTGTTTGGGAATCATCTTCTTGACAACGACAAATGTTATTCTTTCATCACTCTTATTCAGAGTGGTAAATCTATTTGTTTGTGCGTCCAGCCCAAGTCCTCCATTTTCTGAAGGATCTCTTAAATAAGATTGTACTTCTGTAAGAGTGTTACTAGCTTTGACATAAGATTGGAAAGATACTTCCTTCTTTTTGAGTTCCTTATTCTCCGAAAGAAGACCTTCACATTTCTTTTGAAGTTTGGCCAGTGCTTCTTTATGTGACTTTTCTGTCTCAGATATATGAGCTTTGAGAAATGTATTTTCAGCATCTTTTTTCTCAGATATCTTGAGTAATTGTGAATTTTCCTTTACAAGAGAATTCTTTTCTTCTTCAAGGATTTCGGCTCTAGCTCGGACCATTAGAAATTCTCTTTCGTAGAGATCAAGTTCTCTTCTGAGATGTTCCAGATCTTTGATTCCTTCCTCATCACTTTCATAAGTATAATAAGAAGTATGTGTTACCTCATCAGCCATTAGACAAGGCTCAATGTTGGAGATATCTGGAAAGATTTCTTCAGCCACTCCACAAACTTCTTTCTTCTTTTGACCAAAGTCAACCACTTCATGAGAGACACCACACATCTCTGGAGAAGGCAGTGTGGAATCATCTGAGTCTTCATCCTCAGAAATCGGACTCGATGTCTAGAGCATCGATTGGATTTGTATCTTCTTTCTTTCCTCGTGGCGAGCTCTCGACCTCTCTTGAAGTTTCTTCTATCTTTCTTGTCACTGTCTTTAGTTTGTTGAGGCGAGGCAATCCTTTTGAAATGACGAGTTTACGACAATAAGCAGATATCGTTTCCGATTTACCTTCCTCGATACTAGATGCTTTGAACCCGGCTTGTTCGTGAGCTAACGATTGCATATTCTTGTATCTTATACATTGACAATGACGACTTATGGCCTCGGGAGGTGCACAACAAACTAGGTGACATCTTAGGGCGAGAGAGAAACCACCAAGGCGGTGGTGAGTCTTGGAGCCACATCTCGGGCGCATGAGGGCAGTACTTGATGGTGAGGTAATTTAAAATATGGCATTCCCGTTTGTAAGTATAATCGTTTTAATATGAGTGGTATATTAGCCTTTGTATGTGAGTGGTATGTTAGCCACTTTATTTGGGTGATATGTTAGTCACCATTGTGTTAGTAAAATTTAGGACAATATGGTGGTATGTTAGCCACTATATGTGAGTGGTATGTTAGCCACTTTGTTTGGGTGATATGTTAGTCACCATATCTGTTATGTTGTTGTATCTTGTTAAATTGATGTAACATGGTGAGGTTATACATGTATTGACTTTGGATGTTGTATGAAATTGGGAGTGTAGAAGGTACTTCATTCCCGGAGTTGATCCACCAGATCTGGCGTGTTTACTTTATGGGATCCACCTTTCTGAGGATATAGATACATTCATGGAAGGCCATTCGGGATCGGGGTGGCAAAATCCCTCCACAGGTTGATGCAGCGGAGTGGGCCCTTTGGGATGCCCTCTGGCGCCCAGGCGATGTCTAGGGCGTTGCCTAGTGGCGAGCAGGGCATCGATCGTCTGGCAGGAAGGGCCGTTC
The DNA here is from genome assembly GCA_026545765.1 of Plantago major. Classification (NCBI taxonomy): domain Eukaryota; kingdom Viridiplantae; phylum Streptophyta; class Magnoliopsida; order Lamiales; family Plantaginaceae; genus Plantago; species Plantago major. Next base: position 47,988,774 of record CM048841.1, on the reverse strand, counting down.
ACCACATTGGGAGGCGATCTACTGTCACTGATTATTATCAATCGATGCGTATATATGTGTTTTTGCAATCTAGCATTATGTGTATGTATGAAGTCTCTACTGCTCTATTACTTGTAGATGATAAATTGTTGACTAGATCTAATTTGATTCAGGTGGCACGGGGGGAGGTGACATCCAAGTATGCCATCTTCAAGAAGGCCAGCGAAGGCGGGTATGGACCATTGCCGGGGCCTCGTCTATTCTTGTATGTTTATGTTGCTTAAAGTTCATATTTTACACCATTACAAGTTATTTTTAAAAGCGATGGCGATCATGATATCTTCTATTTACGATTTGGTGAGGTTGATGCTCGGTGGCGGCGGAGGGCGAGGCGGGTGATGTGTTGTCAATGAACAAGTTGACAACATCTTCCTAGAGGTCGACAAACCGGACATGAAAGGGCGAATATATGGACTCGGAGCCTCGGTTTGAGCTGGCTAGTCCGGTGCTCCTCATCATCATCCCGATCCAGACGTCCGGTTTACACGGGACCAGGTCTCGGAAATAGATGCGATCGCGAGTCGAGCAGGTTGCTCGGCTAACTTCGAAGATGGAGCAACAAAGGGGCGAGATGGAAGCGTGACGAGAGAACGAAGGAGGAGAATGAGTGCCTTGATTCTGATGGGCGATTCATGTCCCGATTCGCCATCACCCACACCACCCGTCGATAGCTAGTTAGTTATGTATCTGTATGTTCGGTTTTTCATATTTACACTGTGTGGATAATTTCTCGACTCGGATATTACCTTTTTATTCAAAATTCTTTGAAATATTTTCCGTATTCATTCATTTATTATCGAACATTATATTGATTAAATAGGTGAACTTCGAAAAGCGAGTTAATATGAAATAAATAGTAGCGGAATTAGTAGCGGATTCACGGTGTGGAATTAGTGGCGGAAATTCACGGTGGCGGAATTTGATTCCGTCACTAATTCAATAATATGTTGGGCGATAGATAGAATCTATCAAATGCGTCCAGTTTAGCGACGGATAGATTCTATCCGTCCTAAAGGTAACGACGGATAGAATCTATCCGTCGTTACATGTAACGACGGATAGATTCTATCCGTCGTTATATTTCGATTAAACAAAAAAAAAAAGTCAAATATATAATCCGTCGTCATCCATCAGCGAATTGGGCGGACGGATTATCTATCCGTCACCGACTCCGGTAGGCGGCGGATTTTTATCCGTCGCCATAGGGGCGACGGATCGTTAAGGCTGAAGCGGATCTATCCGTCGTGACCGATTTTTTAGTGCTTTGGCTTTTCTTCTCTCAATCTCCCGACATATTGTCTCATTTGCTTCTGACAAGAGCATTCTCCTCGATCACCTCCTTGCCTTCCTTCTTTTGAAGTTCCTTGAGCAACTAGAGCAATATTCTCCAACTTTTGTTGTTTGTTCTCTTTGAGTTGTCTCATAGTCAGCTGTGGCAAGGTGAGAAAAGTTCCTTGGAGTGATATCGCATTCCTTGGTTAAAGTAAAAAACTTTGTATGCTCGGTTATGATTTAGACTTCTCACAATAGTCTTAATTTTTTACGGTTGGGTATATCTATTATTTTCGACAAGTATGACCATGTCACTCATGAGTGTTGTAAACCGGAAATCTAGTTCTTCAAGAGTGTCTGTGGGACCTTGTTTAAATTTTTAGAATTTGAGCTTCAAAACTTCGAACGTATTTTCCTTTGTTTTCTCAGTGCCGGCACAGATTTCCTCAATCAGTTGCCAGGCTACTTTCGCCGTTTTTGCACCCCACAGTTTACACTATATGTCTTTGTGGAGCGATATGATGATATTGCGAGCCTGACCATCCAGTCGATTTCTCTTGGCATCTTCCGATGTCCAGAGCTCTCTGGGATTTGGCTTGTAAATAACTTGACTGGTAGGTCTCCCACTAGTTGACGCATCTGTCTGTGAGGAGCCATCACTTGGTTCTCTGTCTCTACCATTAGAAACCTCCATGACCTACTTGAGTTGTTGAATGACTATGGGGCCATTCTTTATCACGTCGATCATTTAAATCCTTGATGGCTTCTAGGTAGAGCATCATGTTTTTCTTCCATTTCTCATAATTCTCTGGTTGAGAATTGGGTTGTCACTTAAAGACATGCTGCAGCAAACACACTAAACAAACAAATCAAGTGTAGGTGAAAGGCAGTTAGTGGGCACTTATCTGGGATCTAGGTTCAGTGCAGAAGGCTTGGGAACCTCACCTTTCGATACCACTTGTTGGTCGAGATAACGTAAAGTAAAGACTAGGGGGGTGAATAGTCTTTTTCAAACTTTTGTCGATAAACACAATTTCTCGATATACGTGAAGATATCGATACTTATTCGAGAGCGGAAGACTTTTTGTGAGAAGTGCACGTGCTCAGCAAGATATGTGTAAATACTTAGCAAAGTAAATAAAGCAAGTAATAAATTGCAGAAAGTAAATAACACAAGTCTTTATAGTGGTATCTGAAGGTGGCGTAATCCTTCAACTAATCCACTTCGGCCTTTCTCAGACCTAGAATCCACTAAGACAGATAATTGAGTTAACCTTACAAATATCTTCTCTCGATTCCTAAATACACTAGATTCCGAACCAAGTGTTCCCCCTGAGTTATTCCCCGTCTTTCTCAGCTAACTACTTCCTGTACTCAGAAACCTTTCGAGCTATTCCTTAATTTCCCAAACTAAGTACTTCCTATGCTCAGTAACCTTGGAGTTATTCCTTAGTTTCCCAAACTAAGTACTTCCTGTACTCCACGCCGATTAAGGTGTTGGTTAAGGTAGTTTGTCAGGTGAGCTTCTTTAATAACTTATTGATTATGCGAGATAGTATTTCCGCACATTCAATGTACTGTACTATACTTTGTCCGGTAGTGCCAATGGAACTATGCATGCTTTCTGAAGCATTGCACGTCCCTTTTCAGAGACCTTCACATCTCCATATACTTGTTACAACATTGTTTCCCAGAAACATAGTTTTTATCCAAGGTATCTGAGTGTAGATATCTGTGGGCACTTTTCCTCATTTAGAAACCGTGTATTCTCAGATATCTTTTGCAACACTTGTTTATAGAAAAACACTTGTTTCTTCAAGATATCTAGACATAGGTATCTGATGACCTTAGTCTTCAGCAATCTATTGCAGTCTTCAAATCTTCAAGTATGTTGAGCTCTTCTGCCGGATGCCTTCTTCTTGGTCTTCTTCAGAGAAATAAAAAATTACATCCAGAGACCTAACGTCCTATACAAGATTTGCAAGACTATCATACTTAGTGATTTTCCTCTTTTACAGTGTTCAAGTGAACCAAGAGTACTAACCACCTTTCTGAGCTAAGATAAGTCATTAGGTTGCTGATCAAAATCTAAACAGATATTCCTAACACTTGGGGTATCATAATTCACACATCAATCGAGAAAGCACATGATCAAATGGAGTTCTCTTGTGAGAGAAAGCGATGCTGGGAAGAGAAACCCTAATTCAGCAAAACCCTGGCCCTTAGTAACCCGGAGAAGAAAACCCTAGCCGTCAAGAATGAAGACATTAAGAGTAAGCTTTTATTTTCTTTGCTCTCTAAACTCTTCCTACGTTCTGTTTACTACAATTATGAGTAGCTAAATACTTTCGTAAAGGCTAGCCGTCGAAACTCTGTTTTGTTACTTCTTTATATACTATGATATATTAATGAATTAGTTTTAGACGTAATTTTGTACTCGCTCTTTATTCGCCCGAACTCTCCACGTGGGGAATCCCTACTAACTGCGACTTAGTAGCAGTTTTAAAATATCTGTGTGACTTGTTACGAAAATGTGCGAGATAGTGTGTTGAGTGACATAACACATTGTTGGTCTAACACTGAGGGTGTCTAGATTAATTGCGACTTGATCCTCCTGGCATGTATCCTTGCTGCATGTAGACGACTAGTACGTTGTTTGATTCTAAGTAGCACAGTACGAACTAGGTTGGGTGTAACTGATGAGGCTATATTTTAGAGTCTCATCTCATTCTTTTCACAGTCTTTTGTTAGTCTTTATATGTGTTTTTAGTGTTTCTTGTGCATTTTTATGTGTTTTAGTTGTGTTGTACAGATTTTCATTTGTTTAGAGATGTTTTGGAGGAAAAATGATGTTCTTGGAAGGTCGTATTCAAGTAAAGACTCAATAACTCTACTTAGTAGGCGAAAGATTGAAGTCGGTGAAGATTACGACGAAAAGGCGGGGCGTCCAGATTCATCGAGGCGCGTCCCGGCTTCATCGAGGCCAGCGTCTCCACGAGCGCAATTGGGACAAGTCTCGATTCAACGAGAGGTGTCTCCACGATCCATGGCGCATCCAATTCATCCGGGGCCAGCGTCTCCACGGCCGCGGGCGTCCCAGATTATTTCATGACGCGTCCCAAAACTTCTCAGCGCTGAATCCGTTTTGCGTTACTTAGTTCGATTATTAGTCATTATGGACACACTTCTCTTTACGTTATCTACTCTCTCAAGCTAGAACAAACTCTAGTTTTGGTTTTCTTGCTCTAGTTGATCATCAATTTCTCTTGTAATCGCATCATTGACATTGAATTTGGATCTTGCGGTTAGATTATCAATCAACTATTCTTTCTTTCACAATTTTATCTCTTGTGTTTGATTTCTTGGTTGAATGCTTATGATATCTTCTTGTATGCTTAATTCGATTGTGACAATCAATATGTATGTTATTCCTTGTGATATGAGTAGCTAATTCTTTGATAGATGCGGAAGCAACGTAGGAGTAATCGAATTAGAGTCTTGCCCTAGATTTGTTCATATGTGTTAAGCTTATTCACAATCTTCGTAAAAACCCCAAATTCAGTAATCTAGTTTCAAATCTTCAAACCTTTCCGTTTAAGAATCAATCATCTGACAATCAATTAATTTCATTACTTTTACATTTTCAAAGAATGTCTTGGTTACACTGAATTTTCACTTTTAGGACAAACTACATGCGACATAAGAACAATAGTCGACTAAGCTATTCGGTTTCTACGAGCGCTACCGTGTCTATTACTCTTCTCTCTTGATTTAAAACCTTCTTTCAGTTTACTTAGTTTAATCAATATCGATCTTACAAACTCAATCTTTCAAACTGTTTCTGGAAACTCTTACGTTTACACTTGAAAACGTCATAGTTGCCTAGTTAGCTCCTTGAGAACGATCTTGTAGTTAAAGTATGTTTACAACAACTACTTTAGTTACTTTGTTGCTTTTAAGAAGTACTAATTTGAGCACATCAAATTTGGCACCGCTGCCGGGGAGTTAACTCCTACTTTGGTGTTTTTGAGTGTTTAATTGTTTTTGTTTTTTTTTATATTTGCATAACCTGCGTATTCATGCCTTGGAAACTAAGATTATCTCCAAGTTTTTTGATCATGTAGTTGTTACTTCAGGTGCATGCGCGGTAGAAGATCTCAGAATACTCCGCTTGCTTCGCCGGTGAACGAAATCGGTAGATTACTTCGTCAGATCAGATCAGAAAAACTTCGACCCATAGCGATGGTGATCTGCAGGTGGAAGCGGGAGGCGAGAATAATTTGGTTCCGACCCACCTTTGGAATTCATCAGCGGAGAAGTTAAGGTTGGTGGACTGCTTTGTGGTTACATCTAATGGCGCTAGTGCTGCAGAGTGGAGCGTATGGCGATATTACGAGCGACCATCGAATCGATTTCTCTTGGCATCTTAGATGTCCAGAGCTCTCTGGCTTTGGCTCATAAACAACTTGACCAGTAGGTCTTCCACTGGTTGACGCATCTGTCTGTGAGGAACCACCACTTGTTTCTTCATCAGTGGAATCCGTGTCTCTACCATTAGAAACCTCCAAGACCTGCTTCAGTTGTTGAATGACTATGGGGCAATTCTATATCACGTCGTTCATTTCGTCACTGATGGCTTCTAGGTGGAGCATCATGTTGTTCTTCCATTTCTCATAGTTCTCTAGCTTGATAATTGGAGCGTCACTTAAAGACATCCTGCAGCAATCACACTAAACAAACAAATCAAGTGTAGGTGAAAAGCAGTTAGCAGGCACTTATCTGGGATCTAGGTTCAATGCAGAAGGCTTGAGAACCTCCTGCTCTGATACCACTTGTTGGTCCAGATAACGGCAAAGTAAAAGACTAGAGAGGGGGGGGGGGGGGTTGAATAGTCTTTTAAAACTTTTGTCGATAAAACAGTTTCTCAATATGTGTGAAGATATCTTATACTTATAATCAGAGAGCGAAAGACTTTTCTATGATAAGTGCACGTGCTCAGGAAGATATAATGTGTTTAAATACTTAGAAGGATAAATAGAACGATAAGTAAATTGCTGAAACTAAATAACACGTCTTTTTATAGTGGTATCTAAAGGTGGCGTAATCTTTCAACTAATCCACTTCGGCCTTTCTCAGACCTAGAAATTCACAAAGATAGTTATTGAGTTCACCTTACAATAATCCTATCTCTTGATTCGCTTTTACACTAGGTTCCCAACCAAGTGTCCCCCCTGAGTTATTCCTCGGCTCCCAGCCAAGTACATCCTATACTCAGAAACCTTTGAGTTGTTCCTTAGTTTTCCAAACTAAGTACTTCCTATCTTTCGATAACCTTGGAGTTATTCCTTAGTTTCCCAAACTAAGTACTTCATGTACTCTACGCCGTGTATTGTGTTGGTTAAGAAGAGTTTGTCAGATTGGTAGATTAATAACTTCTACAGTTATGTAAGACTACCTTCTTGAACAAGAGTCACTTAACACACTTCACAATGTGTGGTGATATGTTACATCTTGACCAGTCTATGATAAATGTTCTAGAGAATGAATCTCGGATACTTGATCTTTTGATTGAACTCCTTCATAGATGGAAATGCTTGTTGAGGATCGGGACACTTGGAACTTCGTGCTACTTAGAATTGAGCTTAGTCCTTGTAAGTGAAGATAAGTAGGTAGAAAACTGTATGTAATGAAAGATACCACTAGTTGTATTATCAGAGAAGCTTAAGGTATTCAGTTCTGTGTTCACGGTGTGTTTTCAAGCATTCTAAGTGTTGATATTTATAGTTGAAAATCATGCCGTTTGAATAGTATCCGTTAGGCTCAATGAAATTCAAACTATTGATGTCGTAAATAATCTTTATGAAGGCGTTGTCTCTTTTAGATTTCCTCTTTTGTTCGGATGTCTCTACGCACATTAAATGCATTGTACTATTTTGGTCTGCAGTGCCAACGGAACTATGCACGCTTTCTGAAGCATTACATGTCCTTTTCAAGAGACTCTCACATCTCCAGATACTTTATCAAAACATCGTTTCCTGGAAACAAAGTTTTGTCCAAGGTATCTGAGTGTAAGTATTTGTGGACACTTTTCCTCGTTCAGAAACCTTGTGTTCTCAGATATCTGTTGCGAAACCTGTTTGTTGAAAAACACTTGTTTCTTCAAGATATCTGGACATAGGTATCTGATGAGATCAATTTCCTTCGTCTTCAACAATCTTGTGCAGTCTTCAAATCTTTAAATTTGTTGAACTCTTCTGCCGGATGCCTTCTTCTTGGTCTTCTTCAAAGATATAAAAATTACATTCAGAGACCTAACATCCTATACAAGATTTGCTAGACGAACATAGTTAGTGTTTTTCCTCTTTTACAATGTTCAAGTGAACCAAGAGTACTAAGCACCTTTCTGAGCTAAGATAAGTCATTAGGTTGCTGATCAACATCTAAACAGATATTCCTAACAGCCTCATCACCAAGCTACAAGCTAATTAACCTGAACCAAACGTACGTATCTTTCTTGAACCGTCAATCAAAACAAAATAACAATCAGATATAAAAAAATATATATCTCTTTCAAAATCAGCATAAGCATGCAAAAACTCTTTCGTGATTTGGTTTTTATGCAATAGAATATGCATTTTGGAAACCATGCATTTCTTATATATAATTTGAAAATATTTTAAATACCTTCCAGGTTTTGAAAATAATATAGATATAATTTTATATAGAACACTCACACTTTTTGAAGGTTAGGAAGAGCAAAGATTATAAAGGAACTTGCAAGAGAAACTTGCTACTATCTTGAAGATAAGAGACTAGTAAATAAAGATTTTTTTTGTGAGAAAAAGTTGCAAACTATTTTGAGTAAAAGTGGCTCCAAGAAGAGATTATTTATAAGGTTGATTGAGTGAAGATGAAAGGGTTGAGGAGTTAAAAATAAATGACAATTTAAATGGCTTAAATTGCACTTAAACCTCACATAAAACCAACAATAAAGGTGCCAACTTAAGAGGCCAATCAATTTCTTTTCTAAACAATTAAATCCATTAACTAATAATAAAATTATCAGATTTAACTTGGAAAGAAACAAAAACATTTTTGGCTAGTTTAGGGTCAATTGTACACAAATATAAAATGTGACACACAAAAATGCAACATTTAGAGCAATTAAATTGAAGTCACAATTATATATATATAATAAGAACCACTACTCAAAGGAACTTGCAACAAATGAAATGTATCCACCACATCGTCTAGTATGTTAGCACAAAAATGCACGAGAGAGTGAGTGGTTGCAACTACATCTAAAGGGAAGGAGATATCCATTGGCTTGAGTAAACTCGACTACTAACGAGATGATGTTTCCTTTTAGATTGCAAACAAGATCTCTGAGGCGGGGATAAATATAACACAATTAGGGAGGCTTGAAAGAGCCATTACAAAAGGTGCCTTCAAGGCGGGGCGTAGCTAAAGAAACGAAGACAAAAGTAGTACACGAGGAAGAAAGCGCTAGCTTCTATACATTAAAAAAATAAAAAATAAAAAAAACCATCAACAAACCAACTTTGAAAACCTCATTAATTGTCAAATCAGAGCTTATACAAAGGAACGAGCTAATAACACTAACAACTTCCATACTACCAAAAATTCACCAGCGTAAACACGGTCAAAACCTTGACACAAAGAAACTAACGGACCTCCTATCGAGCGACAAATCCAAGCTGTACAGCGGGTATCCTCCAACACCTAAACACACATCGAACATATACCTATTGACAAGCGAAATATGATCCTTCCAACAAAATCCTACTATCGAAATAGCAACTTTGTCGATAAAAATTTCTCCAATTGCTCTTGTTTGTCACATTCTTCTTTTACGTAACAAATGACTTAACTAAACACAAGAGATCTAACCGGCAACACCTTCTTCACCAATCCATTCTGGATTATGGTTACATAATACTTTCCAAATATAGCAATAAAGCGTCTTTACACAAATTCACTTCATGATAAATGAAATTACGGAAAAATCTCATCTTCTGATCTAAAGAAAACATAACCGCCGTAATCCTTACATGAGGCATTGTAAGGGAGTAGGCGTGAGGATTGTTGGATTCCATGTGCGGAATGACCGTCATTACGATTCCAACAACCGGACAAGGACGAGCGAGCTTATCTTGCATGGAAGGGCGTTCGATATCTGACGAATTTTTGTCAATGTCCGTGACGAAGGTGCGATGGAGGTGCTCGGTACAACTTACGATTTGCCTCTCTACAATCGCTCTAAGGCGGTGGTTCGAGGTACAAAAACTTCTTGTCGGCGTTGACATTTTGAGTTAAAGCCTTGGAAGAAGGTGAGGAATGAGAAGAAGGAAGATCGGCTAACGACTATAACAAAGCATGATTTACCGCTTTATGATTATTAGGTTGCATGTAGGTAATTATTTTCTCGTTGTAATGAATTTGCATTGCATGAGAACAATTTATCACTTTCATGGTTTAAGTTTTATATATCTATATATATATATATATATATATATATATATATATATGTATGTATATGTATATATATGTATGTACATATATGTATACATATATATGTATGTACACATATGTATACATATATATGTATGTACATATATGTATACATATATATGTATGTATGTACATATATGTATACATATATATGTATGTATGTACATACATGTATACATATATATGTATGTATGTACATACATATATATATATATATATATATATATATATATATATATATATATATATACAAAACAAATGTTTTGGATTTAATAAAATTTAATAAAGTAATATCAAAGACTTCTTTTGCATCACTCCCTTCTATTTAATTATAAATAGCTTTTAGTTAACCAATAATGTTCTTATAAAGTTTTCTTTCTTTTGCAAATAGAATTTAGAAATCCAAGGGCAATTCTTGCTTATCACACTTATGAGTTTATCTTAAATCACGAAATAATTATGTACACAAATAAAGACCCATTACTATCATTTGTAAGTTTTAGAATTCCTAGGATCTTTTATTTAGAGCTATAAATTAAATAAGGAAAGCAAGTATATGTAATGTAATAAAAATATGTTAGCGCTAATATGGGTGTGTATATATATATATATATATATATATACACATATATATATATATGTATGTACATACATATATATACATATATATATATATATATATATATATATATATATATATATATATATATATATATATATATATATATATATATATATATATATATATATATATATATATATATATATATATATATATACAGAGATACATATATATAAATATATATATATATGTGTGTATATATATATATATATATATATATATATATATATATATATATATATATGTGTGTGTGTGTGTGTGTGTGTATATATATATATATATATATATATATATATATGCGTGTATGTGTGTGTGGGGAAACAGAACTCACGTCAAGCTAGCGAAAATTTTACGCTAAAGCTACGCGGCCGCGATGAGAATACCCTCCACCATGTGAACACTAGGAATAAGAACGGTGGAGGAGCTTTTCTCCTCCATTCTTTCTTCTGCCATTCCCGATTTTCTCCCCCAATTTTCCACCATTTCACTTGGGTGATAGACCGTTGCGAAGGTAGTGAGTTCCTCTATTACTTACGAGCTTCGATTCATCTTTTCATCCATCAATTTCTCCGGATTTGAGGTAATTCTTCCTACTTACTTTACTTTGCAAAACTTGGATTTTATGCATGATTTTGATTGATTGAGTATGTGACTTGGGTTAGTATCTATTGATTTAGCATGTTAAGTCACAATCCATGTTTGACTAGGGTTTGCACGATTATGTGATAGGATAAGGCATTATTGTTACTACTTGTAAGAATTAGTTTGGGGAAGACTATGTCGTAGACGTTCGAATGCACTTTGGGATACATGCTCAAGTTTTAGGATTAGGCATTACGTGTTACTCGTGTTGAGATGGGTGTCATATCGTGAACTAATAGCTTTTATGTAGGTAGTATGGCTCCCAAGAAGAAAGTTGTGTCCAAAGCAAAGGTAGTGGGTCCTCGTGTTAGACCCGGATGCATATGGGTTCAAGTGAGCACGCAAGGAGAAATCTTCTGGATCAAACACTTCAGCAAGTCGAGAAGCATAATACCGGAGTGTGGAATGAACATCTACCGGTTCGATACACCCGTCATGGAATGGATCGACGAGAGCCTGAGAAGGCTGAGGTGGCAAAGGCTAGTCTGTACGAGGAGGGAGTACGACACGTCGTTGGACAGGGAGTTCTACGTTAACTTCTCGGATAGGGGCGATAGAAGTTTGTACTTCGAGGGAAGATGGTGGAGCACCGGACTCCATCGGCGATTTCTTCGTGCGAGGAAGATCACAATCTCGTATTGAACCTTGTAGTTTTCAACTAGACAAGGCTCGAGGGCGAGTATTGGGGCGAAGAGACATTGGTAATTGTCACCCATCCGGATTTCCGCCCAGACGACAGGATTCGAAGACTGAGGCATAGGCCCCTTAACCCGTTCGCGAGGGTTTGGTCCAATTGGGTTCAGTACAACTTGATTCCCAACTCCTACTTCACCCTTATGGTAGCTCCTATTGGCTGGTTGATAGCGGCATTGATCAGAGGAGAGATCATAAATGTTGGAGCTGTCATTTTGGCGGAGACATTCGCACATCGTCCGAGGCCTCGAGCTTTGAATTTTTCATGTTTGATCACTGGGATGTGTGAGGCCGCTGGAGTGCCTAACATCGTTCGGAATGGCAAACAGAAGGGTTGTTTGAACTTACACGACATTGAGCTTATCGAGGCAACTGCGGAAAACTACCAAGCTCTATTTGCAAATGAGAGGGGTGACCATGAGGAGGAGAGGATAGTGACTTCGACCTGAGTTTGAAGAGGGGTATGAAGAAGAGTGCATTGAGGAGACCGTGACGTGGAAGAGGATCCACCACACTGAAGAAGCGGAAGATCTAGCGCCGATTTTCAGCGGTTGAGACCCGATTCGAGTGGATTGAGCCCCCTTAGGCATATAGAGGAGAGGCAAATCTTTCATGCCTCAATCTGCGAGTTACATGGGTGCTACCAAGGTTTTACCGTTGATTTCTTGAGCATACATGGAGTATGGCGACGGTTTGGTGAGCATTTGGATCAGTGGGACTCGTGTTCTTCAAGTGTCTCACAACACATGTCATTGTCGAACACAAAGGTAATTTGGCGCCTAAGCGGATGGAACAAATGTGCAAGCTCGGATGGAAGATTGGCGGCGGTGTTTTAGAGGAGGATCATCTTCGGACCCCAGTGCCTTCTACCATTGATCATGTCGTAGAGGCATACTCTGATGATAACTCTACAACTTTCTCTTTTTATTTATTCTTTATGCTAGGGTCTAGCTATCGAATAGGTTTGTGGAGGGAAGTTGTGATATCTTGTGTTTAAATGCCTCTGTACATACTTATGCGTTGTCTTGTATATATGTATTTATGTGTTTGTTTATTTTTAGATTTTTAGTTTGGTGGTGTTGGGGTGGTATGTTAGCCACTTTTGCATGATTATTATGAGTCATCTTTTGGCCTATTTTTTAACAAAATCGTGTTTGAGTCTGAGTCCTTTTGACAAATCGGTTATCCATTGCAGTAGATAAGCCTTTTACTGATGTGATCTTTGATGGCCTTTAACCAGTATTAAGGAATTTTTAAAAATAATTTTAGTCCGTTTCACTTGTAAATAGAAAGTCTTCCTATTCAAGTAGTCAAAAAGCGGTGAAGCCTTTTATTTAGCCGATGAAAAAATATTATGAGCATTTGTGTGATTCTAGTTGGGAAATGCAATGGCAAGTTCCTTTCGCCACTTCATATACATGTGTACTCTTTTAAAGCGGGTAATGAGCGACATTTCGACTTGTTATCTCGAGATCCAAACCCGTTCCAAGGAACAGGTTTAGGGAGAAGGGTACTTGTTACTTCATACTCAGGCTCACTTCATTCTATACTTTTGAGCATATGGTCAAATTTGAAATTGATTTTGTACTCCTTGTTGCCATACTAAAAAAAAAGAAAGAGAAAAATCTCTAATGTTTTCTCAGGATCCTTGTGATCATTGAGATAGTGTTGAGCATTTTAAATACTACCTATAAACAGCCTTGTGATTATGCGTATCTTTGTGAGGTTGATGGTTTTGTTCTCAAAATGCATGCAAAATATTACCTATCAATCGTGAGTGGGCGGTTCGTATTTTGTGAGGTTGATGGGGTGTACTCCAAATGACATGCACAAAAGTGTGGATCTTGAGTAACCTATTGGGATACACTTATAAAATTGAGATAGAAAAATGAAAATATGTGCAAAAAAGCAAAGCACATTTATCCCATTGTATTGATTCGATATTTTCATGAAAAATCCTTCGATCATCCGTTTGATTAGAGTGCGAAGCATGTAATATTTGTGACATCTTGTGGCGTTTGTTGTCACCTTCTGAGGATAAATCTTGGTGATTACCTTTTTTTGGACACTTCGGGAGAGACTAAGTTGCACTTATATTAGCCTTGTGAGGTTGCTTGAGTAAGTGAAGTTTTATTTACTTGTGAAGCAAGGTGATCTTTGCAAAGTTACTTGCCTCGTCGAGAGGATACTTTACATTAGTTTAATGCTGAATCTTGAAATAGTTGTTCGATGGCTTGTCATTTGAACTCTTCGTGTTGTGTTTCTTTGTGTTTTTCTTTCTAGGACCTTTTAGCGTTTTGTTTGCTCGAGACTGAGCAAAGGTTGATTTAGGAAGTTTGATGAGTCGTTATTTTAACGACTTATTTAATCTTTCTGATGTTTTGTTAAGTCCTTTAGCCTTTTTTATGGTTGTTTTAGTGCTTTTTTCGTTTTTGGTATTTTTTGTTTTTTAGGTAATAAGGCAAGGGATTGGAGGCGTCTGTGAATCAAGCTCGTTGAAGCTTCTGGCATACAAGGCTATTAATGGGCCACTACTCGAAAGGGGTGACTATGAAGTTGGCAAAGGAGTCAAAGTTGAAGAATCTGGAAAAACTAACTAACTTTTTAGGAGGAGGACCTCACATGATGAGCCATTATCCAAATAGGCTCACATGGTCCGCGAAATAAAACTTTGGGAAAAAAGAGCGGATCGCGGTGGCGGTCTACCTCATGGCGGTGAAACTGTTCAAACCACGATTTCTAGCATTTTCTCCACTATATACGTGTGTGTGTGTGTGTGATGCCCATGCAAGCACCACTCCATGCCTCGGTGCACACACCTTTGCACCCTTCTACCAGACCATCTCTTATCGTGATTGCGAGGAGCGGACTAAAACCCGAAATGAAAAGCCATGTACTATACGATATTTTGACATTCTTTACACCACAATGTAGGCCCATCGACAACTTACATCAATAAACTAATCTCCATCAAGTCGGTTTATCTAGCTTCTCAACAATCAACAAACTCTCCTAAAGTGATGCACTAAGGAAATATGGACGGGAGAAGAATGAAAAGTAAGTCTTTGACACTTCAAGAAAATTTGGAAAAAGCGGCGTTATGGGCGGATGAAATCCGTCCCCATAACAGATCGCTTATTAGGCGGCGGAATCTATCCGTCGCCCCGATTAACAGATAATTATTATCACTTAAACATTGGCGACGGATAACGTATCCGTCGCTAAATTGAAGCGACGGATAATTATTATCCGTCGCGAAGTTTAACTGATAAAAAAAAAATTTTTTTTTTTAAAAAAGCAGGCTGACGGATAGATTATCGGTAAGCTTTATATGACGGATACCTATCATGCGCCACATGTGACGGATCGACTACGGGCGGATACGTGTCCGTCGGCCAGTTTCCTCTAACGGAGAGGCGGAATGCCTCACTTTCTTCCTCTTCTCCTTCTTCTTCCTCATTCTCTTCTTCTCCTCTCTTGGTTTCCGGTGAATTCTTACGTTATTAAGCGATCTTGGTGCTAATCGAAGCTAGTGGGACAAGGAGTTTGTTTCTTCGATCAATTTGATTTCTACCGATTAATCAAGGTATTTTGGCTAAAACCCTAGTTTTTTAAAATTTGGGGATTTTGTTTATTTTGATTAATTTGAGCAATTATATGTATATATGATAAGTATGTAGTAGTTAGTTTAGTTAATTTGATTAATTATATGTAATTTGTTCAATTTGATAGTTAGTTTAATTAATGATATGAATGTATGTAGTATGTTAATTAAGTTTGGTATGTATGAATGTATGTAGTTAGTTTGATTTGTGTGTTAAGTATATATAGTTAGTTTAGTTAATTTGATATGTTTGTTAAGTATAGAAGTATGTAGTTTTGATTTGATAAATTTGTATGTTAAGTATGTAATTTGATATGAATATATGTAGTAATTATATATGTATAGAGTAATTAGTTAATTTTATATTTATTTTAATTATATAATATATTTACTAAGATGTTGAAATGGTTAAATTATATGCCCAATTTTGTAAATATCGAACACTTAATTAATAATTAATTTATAAGCAACATATAATAATTAACAATTAACCTCTACAATCTTCTTATCCGAATTGGAATCAATCTAATAAATTAAATACGATCTAATCAATTGGAGCGTCTCGGTTAAAAATAAAGTATATATCTGATGAATTCGACCGTTCGTGGATGTACGATCGTCTGCGATAAATGGCGAGTTTGTAGGAGTTTTGTAGAAGGGTTAAAGGTTTCATCTCGTTTGCCATGGGACGTCCGGTTTGTACAATTGGGGGTTGATAAAGTGTCCTTGCACATTGGAAACCTGCGAAACAAGCATTTTATGGCCTTCTGATGATATTGAGCACTTGCGTTATGGATTCATGCAGGTATCATGTATGGATTCATCACGGTGAAGCACCGTCCATGTCATACCTCAATGGAGGAGAGGCGGGGTTTGGGGCCTATCGAGTGCCTTCGCTTGCCGGAACATGTGCATGGTGTATTGGGAGGAGGATGTAGATCTGTTGGAATGCAAGTTACGTGGTAGGGGCGCCACAAGTGATGAGGAGGGTGCATGAGAATGAGGAGTTTGATCCGTTTGTCTCTGAAGCTTGTATAACTAGTAATCATTAGTTTATATATATATGAAACCAAACATTATGGTAAAATTGAAGGTGATGTAACTTATATTATGTAATGCGTAACAATTATTTGGAGCTAATATAACTTATATTACGTAGCAATTGATTGAATTATTGTGAAATTGATTTATTATATAAATGAAAGAACTCGATCTAATGAATTCAAGCGTGGGGTTATTATCTAATTATTCAATGAATACCGATCGTGGATGGATGTATTAGCCGTACTCTCGATGGCGAGTTCAATGGAGTTTTAAGAAAGGGGTTGAAGGTTTCATTGAATTTGCAATGTCAAATCAGCTTGTGTAAAGGATGGGTTGATAAAGTGTCCTTGTGCAGTAAGCGGTCTGAGAAGCAAACATCGTGACTCCTAAAGTGGTAGTCGACACTTGAGGAAAAATGGATTCTACTGCATTATCGGGTATGGAATCATCATAGAAGCGAGATGATAATTTGTTTGATGCACTTACGAGGACGAATATGTAGTCTTAGAGAATGGCGATAACGGTATATTATGTGTATTATGAGTAATTATATGTGTTATTATAATGCATTTATGTATTATAACTCGTACTAACACATTTTATTGTATTTATTACATTTTTGCGAGATGCATGACGAGGCCGTCCACCTATCGTCCCCCGCGACGGCGGCATGATAGTGGTGGGTCGGGGACACCGTCGAACGAGGAGGCTCGAAGATCGGAATGAGTCTCGGATTTGAGACCCCGGCGAGAAGAAGCGGTGGCTCTACGGTCGGCCGGACACATCTTTGGAGGGCGACCACGATTGTCCCTACCTCGTGTTCGATCCAAACAATCGGCGTCCACGTGGGGCTGACACTGTGATTTTCCTATTGGTCTGCCAGTAAGTATTATACATTCTTCTTAAATATCTAAAACATAGCGATAATGATAGTTGACAAGTATAAATTGTTGTACTAAAGTAATGCATATTAGTTTCTTGTATCTTATACATTGACGACTTATGGCCTCGGGAGGTGCACAACAAACTAGGTGACATCTTAGGGCGGAGAAACCATAAGGCGGGGTGGTGAGTGTTGAACCACATCTCGGAGGCATGAGGGCGAGTACTTGATGGTGAGGTAAGTTAAAATATGACATTCATTTGTTTGTAATTATAATTAATCGTTTTAATATGGTGGTATATTAGTTGTATGTGAGTGGTATGTTAGCCACTTTATTTGGGTGATATGTTAGTCACCATTGTGTTAGTAAATTTTAGGACAATGTGGTGGTATGTTAGCCCTTGTATGTGAGTGGTATGTTAGCCACTTTATTTGGGTGATATGTTAGTCACCATTGTGTTAGTAAATTTTAGGACAATGTGAGTGGTATGTTATGCCTTGTATGTGAGTGGTATGTTAGCCACTTTATTTGGGTGATATGTTAGTCACCATTGTGTTAGTAAATTTTAGGACAATGTGGTGGTATGTTAGCCACTTTATTTGGGTGATATGTTATGCTTCATTGTGTTAGTAAATTTTAGGACAATGTGAGTGGTATGTTAGCCACTATATGTGAGTGGTATGTTAGCCACTATATGTGAGTGGTATGTTAGCCACTTTATTTGGTTGATATATTAGTCACCATATACATTATGTTGTTAGGACATGTATTGACTTTGGATGTTGTGTAGAGT